>JAEMWC010001036.1:192500-247500 GCA_016490735.1 Pachyseris speciosa
ACTAAGTACGAGTGATGGTGCAATAGTGAAATCAACAACGCAGATCATTTGTTGCGTTGCGTTGTTTGAACTTAGTGAACACTGGAGTTATCAGGATTGCTACTCAACGAACGTCTTATGGATGCGTTTTTCGTATACCAAGGCATGTCCTCAGTACAGCACTCAACCTCATGACGTATCTACCTACGATTAAGGAGGATAACCTCGTGATCGAATTGCGTACTGGGTGGGCGGGTGGGGGGGGGGGCAGGGAGTGTGCGCCCGGGAGAATAGAGGGCGGAGGGCTACGGAGGAGGGATCGAGGGAAGGATGGAAAGCGTGAGTAGTACTATGGGCTAGGATAGACCCAAAAACTGTCAAATTTTCAGCCAATCAGAAGCCAGAACGACCTCTCAATCAAACTCATCAAACTGGAATTGACGAATCAGAAGCCAGAACGAGCTGTCAATCAAACTCGTCAAACTGCATTGAAAGGGTTTCTTCTGAGGGTCACGTGACCGGGGGAAAAAAGGATTGGAGTGGACTACCAGGAATGAAAAAATCGACCCCCGGCATGATTCGAACCTGCAATCCCCTGATCCGTAGTCAGATGCCTTATCCCTTGGGCCACAGGGTCAATGAACACACACAAAATTTCTTTTGCAAACTGTTTAATGATCTATCAATTTCTGTTTATACATTTGAATGTTCATTCGTCTGGAAAAAGATTGCGACGTGCGCGACGGAGACTGAGGCGGGTGTTGCGTCGGGTGCTGCTGCGTGGGCTGCGGCGCAGGAGGGCTCTGGGCACGGAAACTCGAAGTTCTGCCTGCTCGGCCAACTGGCGACTGCGGTGCAGGGTGGGTGGATGATAAATCAGTTGACCGCGGCGTAGCACCGGGTGGCCTGCCTGGCGGGGCGCATCATCCACGTTGAAGGCTGCATTGGAGAAATGGGTCTCCAAGGTGGCCAGGCATCGCGGACATCGGAAATGGTTGTTGGCGGGTGAACTCTGCACGTGCTCGTACAAACAGGTGTGGTGCAGTGAAACGAGCAACAGGACAGCCGTTCTGTAAAGGTGTGCTCACCGCCGATGTCGAGGGACTGGTACAGAACACAGGGCTCTCTGGAATGATTTAGTAAGTACACGGGACGGCGGCAGTGTGGACAGGCCCACTGTTGCCAGGGCATGCGCTGTTGATTGAGGGACTGCAACCATTGGTAAATACATGGCAGGTGCTGGCTCACGTTGTAGCAAATGGAGCGGTGTGGAATTTCCTTGGTATCATCGTGCTCCACGGCCAGGCATATGACGCAAGGCTCGCTGTTGCGCGAGACAAACTTCGTCTGAAAGCACATCATGACGGACTGGGATCGGTACGCCATGCTGGAAAAGTGAAAGTGCGCGGCGGTGAGAGCGACGTTTTATAGGGGACACCCAGTGACCAATGGGAGGGCGGGAGGGGTGTCATGTGACTGGGGAGAGAGGAAGGGAGACCCCCCATCCCCCCGGTGGATGACGTCAGCCTGCACGATGATTGGTGGAAACGCGGTATATGAAAGACCGTGGCGGGCACGTGCGTCATTTTCAACATGGCGTTGTATCGGAGCACGTCCATTGACTTTGTGCGAGACCCCTGTGTGATTTGTATGGACATTCGTATAATGAGAAGAAGCGGGTGGTCGGCGGCGGCGAGCCGGTGCACTTGGAGTGGACGACCGTTGTGAGGCCTTGCTACGGATGTCACGTGCACAAGCAGTGTTTGTATCTGTGGTGCAGGAGACAGTACCTGCAAGACGTGCACCATCAATTGTGGGCCTGCCCCCATTGCCGGCGCCTCCTGGACCCGACCCACAAGATCAACAAGCGGTGAAGAAGACACCCCGGGGGTTTTTACCCCCACCTTAAATCTGTCAAGAGTCATGACCAACATTATGAAATTGTGTTTTTATTAATGCTTGCTATTCAAACGCATGACACGGTCTTGATTAATAAAAGACAAGTCCCTGGGTAATCCGCGTTGAGCGCACATCCATTGAATGAAATGATAACATTCCATCTTGGGGCAGTGACGTCGGCTTACACCAGTGATCACGTGGTGTTCACAAGAGGCCACGGTGGCCAGGCGCGTCATGTCGTCGAACTTGGGGCATCCGAAGACCTCCAAGTCTAGCTGGGCAGGCCCATTTCCCTGAGTAGGTCCTGTTCCACTCGGCCGCCATTGTAAGCCACGACTGGGCGTTGGGTGGTGGCATGGGCGTCGTAGAGGTCTTGGAGGTGTTTTCGTAGATCCTCCTGGGGGTGGGCCAGCTCGGCGGGGGCTGGGCGGAAGGGCAGTCCGCGCACTTGTCGGATGACGTACCACGTCTGGCGTTGTTGTGCGGAAGTCAAGTCTGTCCATTGTACGTCGTGCCCGTAATGATGCGAGCCGCAAATTTGTCCGTGATGATCGCACCAACCCATTTCTCGGACCAGAAAACGGTCCCCCCACTCGAAAGCCGTCCAAATCGATGCAAAAGCAAACTTTGTTTAGCAGGGTCTTATTGGTCATGTTGGGAGACTTGAAAGAGGTGTTTGAGTTCGTCCACTGCTCGGGGGTAGAGGTGCAGCTGTCTGGTACCGACGATGGCGCTCTGGTGGGACAAGGTGGGTGAAATGGCCGTGGAATGAAGCCAATCGTATTGGGGCGAGTATTTGTACCACCGATTGAAGGTGACGTCATAGAAGAACAAACGTCTGCCCAATCGTTTGGCTAGAGCCACGCTCCATCCGGTGCCGCCTTCCACGTCCGAGATCTCGTGCAGGGGTACCTCGGGCAGGCACTTGGTGGGTTTGAGGCGACCGAAAGCGAAAACGGTGTCGGCCTCTTTGACGATGTGATAATTGCGCGCCAGCAGATCCTGGGTGAAGGGGTTGGCCAAGGTTTTGCCTAGCTGGTGAGCCACGGCGCGTACGTTCGTCAGAGCTTCGGCCATGGCCGATGGGGCGAGAGGTTCAATACCCTGGTGTACCCGGGGATGCAAGGGTCGGATTATGATGCGACAGGGCAGGTCGTGTTGCAGGGCTAAATGTTCGGCTTAAGTGTCCGTGCCGGCAGCGCCGCCGGTGATGATATGAATGGACATACTGTTAAAAAATGACAAGACAGTGGATGGAATCACTCGTTTTTATTTTCACATGGACCAATGAAAAGAGTTACAGTTGTTACCAGACGTTGAGACGGTAGGCGTCTGGGACGGGCTTGGGCGGTGGATCTTTACGTATACAGTCTCTGGCGAGCAAGTTCGTGGGGGAGGTCTTGCGCGGTGCAAACCCGCCTTTCTCGTGGGGTGGCAGCACGCGATCTACTTGTTGGTGGTGCCTGGCCAGCAAGGGGGTGGCTTGGATGTTCCCAGGTGGGTCTGGGCGGTGGGATGGACTGGGCTAGGTAAGCGTTCTCTTGGTAGTGGCGGCGTTCCAGTTCTTCCGGGATGCGCGGGGACCAGGGTAGGTCCAACCATTGGAAGAAATCGCACATCCTTTGGGCACAGGTCAGGAACATGCGGCCCGGATTGTTCTGGGAGCGACTGGTGGTCAGTCTTAGCAGCTGATTGCACCAACAGTACTGGTCGGGCAACGACTTGCCGTCTCCGAACACCAGGTCGGGGTGACGTTGGTTACGAATGTTTTGCAAATACTTGGGTGCCTCTTCCTGAGAGGTGAAGATCACGCAGTCGTTTTGGACTCGACCATAAGGCACCAGCTTGACGCGACTGCAACGGACGTACGGCCAATTGTTCTTTTTGGAGGTCAGGTACTCCAAGGCACAACTGTGAAACGGACACAAGGGACTGGTGGTTACCTCTTGTTCGTAGGAGGGGAGCTCGGCCATCAGTTCCTCGATTTGATCGGTGGCCTCTTGGGTTTCCTCGTTCCAGAGTTGTTCTTCCGTCAGGGGGAAGGACGGCGTGGGCGGCGGCAAGACGTCCGCGGTCTCTGGTGGCAGCTGCAGTGTCAAAGTGATTTGTTTTTTCTTTTTGGCCGCACCGGTGGGAGGTTTGACGGGCTGCGTTCTCTTGCGAGTGCCTTGGGGCGGCAGCTCGGAGGTGGCCAAATCGTTGCGATTGGTGGCATCGTCGGGCAGGCATTGGCTCAATTGGGTGTGGCGCCCGCCTTCCCCGTGGCGTTTCTGACGGGCTTTTTCTCTTTCCATGGCCTGTTCGAAACTCGGTGTCGTCGGTGTGGACATGCTGAGAACTGATGGCGTGGGTGCGACGCGTGCGTTTTTATGCCCAGAGACTGACGCCAGCCGCACCAAATACGGTCAAGACGACCAGGATTGGTCATGTGTGGGTTCACGCCAGTCGCACCGAGTACGGTCAAGGCCACGTGGATTGGTCAAGGGGGGTTCACGCCACTCGCAGCAAATACGATCAAGTCCACGCGGATTGGTCAGACGGGTTGACGCCACGTGCACCAAATAAGGTCAGGG
This sequence comes from Pachyseris speciosa, assembly GCA_016490735.1. Taxonomy (NCBI): domain Eukaryota; kingdom Metazoa; phylum Cnidaria; class Anthozoa; order Scleractinia; family Pachyseridae; genus Pachyseris; species Pachyseris speciosa. The sequence goes on from JAEMWC010001036.1 coordinate 196,952, forward strand.
TCATGACTATAAAAGGAGAGCTGGCGGTGACGGCTATAAAAGGAGAGGATGAGTTACAAGTATTATTACCAGGCCTTGAAACGCGAGGATTACGCCTCGGACGACGAGTTCTTGTTGGCGCGGGTGAAGAAAGGGTTGGAGGCCGGTTTCACCTTTGAGCAGTGTTAGGGGCATTGGTTTCAAGATTTAGCGGACGCTTTAGGATGCTCGGAAGCGGGGCCGGTGTATCAGGAACCGACCAAGTAGACCGAGTCAGACCGAGTCGCCAGCAGAGCTGTGCAATGGCAGCGATGAAGAAGGTGGAGGACGCGAGTTGAACTTGATAGACGTGGTGTCGGCCTTGAATCGCGTCAAACAAGAGCGCATTGAGTCGGAGCATCGGGAGCGTCGAGTGTGGATACGGCGGTGCGAACACTTGTTGAATCAGGTGCTGTGCGAGGAATGTCGGGAGCTGATGCGCGACGCTTACGGATATGGCACGCACCAGGACAAATTGTATTGGGAACCCGAGGGCTGCCTGTCTTGCAAACGGTACCAGGAGTGTATGTTGCAGCCGGAGGAATTGGAGGACTGGGACGACATGGTGATCTCGTCGGACGAGGATGAGGAGTACCAGTACTCTGACTAAGAAGAGCCCAAGGACTCGGACCAGGAACCGTTGCTACCCGAAAAGTGATGTGAAAAAATGTAAATAAAGAGAGAGTTACCGAGAATGCGTGTGTGGTCATGTTTGCGCCATGTCCAAGCGCAGCGTCAAAAAAAAGAAGACCGATGCGGTCTTGGTGGCCGAATATGAATCCCCGGCTGCCGTGGGAAGTCTGGGGGGCGTGCGTCGGTTTGCCGAGGCCAAGAAGATTTCGTTGCGCCGAGCGCGAGATGTGTTGGCGGGGGTGCGCAGTTACACCCTGCATCGGCCGCGACGGGTTCGATTTCCCACCCTGCCCGTGTTGTTGTTTGGCCGCGATCAACAGTGGGTGGCCGATTTGATAGAAGTGCAAACATTGGCCAGGGCCAACAAGGGCCATCGCTATCTGTTGGCCGTCGTCGACTTGTTGTCCAACTATGCCTGGGTGGAACCGGTCAAGACCAAGACGGGACTGGTGGTCAGCCGCGCCTTCGAGACTATTCTGAGACGCGCCCAGGGACGTCGACCCCAGCGATTGCAAACGGATGCGGGCAAAGAGTTTTCAGGACTTGTTGAAAAATCGAGGCATTGCTCACTTTTCCACCACCGGGAATACCAAAGCGTCTGTGGCCGAACGGTTTAACCGCACCTTCAAAGATCGACTGTACCGTTACTTCACGGCCCAAGGTTCGGACAAGTACTTGGACGCCTTGCAGGAGTTGGTCAAGGGTTACAATGCCTCCAAACATCGCAGCATCGGCAGGGTCCCCCAGGACGTCACGACGGGCAACGAGGCGGCGGTGTGGGAACGCCTGTACGGGGATCGCCTGCGGACCAATTCCCGGCGGCGCGCCCGGGCACCGGCTTTGAGGGTGGGGACGCGCGTGCGATTGAACAAGAAGCATCGCGTGTTTCAAAAGAGCTACCTGCCGGGTTGGACGAAGGAGGTGTTTGTGGTGCGTCGGGTGGTGCTGGGAGTGGTGCCCAGTTATCGGCTGCAAGAATGGGACGGTAGGCCAAGGAGGGTACGTTTTTACCGGCAGGACCTGCAACGCGTGACCGTGACTGACGAGGCTTTGTTTCGAGTGGAGAAGATTCTGCAGCGAAAAGGGCGACGTGTAAAAGTCCGGTGGTTGGGATGGCCAGGCAAATACGACAGTTGGATAGACAAGAGTGACTTGCTGTGACTTGGTGTGATCAAACGCGTGCCTCGTAAAGTGCAGGTTTCGGCTCGGCCTCGACAGAAGAAGACGCGTAGAGTCCGGAAAACGCGCCGAGCCTATCGGAAAAATTGCGAGGCATGGTTCAACACCGCAAGACGGTTGGTACCTTGGACAAGACCTTGATGGAGTTGATGACGGCCTTCCCGAGCCGCGGTCATTTGCAACGCTTTTACCCCAAGGTCTCGACCCTATCGAGTCTGGTGTATCGGGCCCCCGGCGCCAAACACAAAGTGGCCACGTTCGTGTGAGTCGAATAAAAACTCGGGTATCGAGTCTGGGACCATCAGTTCGACGTGGCCGAGTTCTACATCGCATTACCCAGTTACAAAAGCCCGGAATTCAGTAGGAACTCGCGCGCTTCGTTCAGCGTGCGGTTTCCCAATCGTTTGGAATTCCCGGAGGATGGCTGGGAAGTGGCTTTGAGTGCCCTCTCTTGGCCGACACCAGCGTGGATTGGTCGCCGTTGATGCAGAACCCCACTGCGCGATTGGCGATGTCGAGTTTCAAAAAGATAGTCGGCGGCTAACCAGCGGCGATCGAATTCGTGAACGTTAATATGAAAGAAGTCCAGGAAATGAACGTGGAGAGACGTTTGGAAGGAGGCGTGGAATTTGTCAGTGCGTTGATCGACAAATTGAGGTACAAAGACGACGTGGATCACATGCAGGTGGGGGACATTATGACCGAACGCCTGCGTTACCAGTGGACCATGGAGCGAGGTCATCCCGAACTGTTGATCATCACCAAGCCCAGTCTCTCGTTCGGTGTCGACCAGACGCTGGGGGAGAAAATGGGGTGGTTGAAGAAGAACAAGATGGGCAACATCATCACGGGACCCAATGCCTTGGCCACGCTGGCGTTTCGCCAATTTGGACCAAGCCTTTCGCAATAGGATGGGCGAACCTACTCGCACCTTGCACGTGTACTCCAACGTGGGCGGCAGCACCATCGTGGGCGACAAAAAGACCGATCTGTTGCGGGAAGTGACCTACAAACGCACGGGGCGCGGAAAGGTGTACTACGAACCCATGCACAAACAATATCATGCGGTGCGTCAACGCACCATCGAAATCGTGGAGGTCAACATCACCGAAACCAACGGGGAATTGGTGCAGTTTCCAGACGACGGACGCGCTCAGACCTACGTGACCTTGCACTTTCGATTTAAGAAAAAGGAGTATAAAAAGAGCCGTTGGCTCTGTCCAGTGAGAGTGACCATGGAGGATTCCTTGGTGACGTTGCCCAGTCACCGCACCCCCGAGTTCCCGAACAACACCCCATCGTTGTTCAAGGTGCGATTGGCGCATCTGTTGGAATTTCCTTCCGATGATTTTCATGTGGCCTTGAGCAGCATTACGCTGCCGTGCGCCCAACTCAAACTCGATCCCCTTGAGCTGGACGTGACCAATCACGCGGCCATTTTGATCGTATTACCCATTCGTTTGGCCAATGGTAACAATGTCAACACGTCAATCGAAGTGAGGATGACCGATCATAAGGCGGGGCACGATCGGGTGCGGTTTGCCCACGGCGTGGACTATGTCAAGAGTCTATTGGGTCTATTGGGTCTATTGGAGTCCAAGCTCACGCAGTCACTCAAAAATGATAACCAGGTCACCAAATGGATCAAGTTCAGTTGGCACGGAGAGGACGAATTGGTGGTAGATACCATGCCTGGTACAGCGGTGGAGTTTGACGTGCATTGGTGCGAGCTCATGGGTTGGATCAAACGTGTGAAGGGAGGCGAGGGACAGCAGGACACGTTTGAGGTGGGACCCCAAGCCATTCCCATGGTCAGAGAGACGAGTGCCAACGTACTGAAGCTGAGCAATGATGTCTTTGTGAGGGGAGACGACTTCATCAACGTGAAAAGACATCGGAACACACAGGACGTGGTTGCGTTTTCCAGCAAAGTCAAGTGGCGGTTCATCAACATCAATGACATTTTCGAACGCGTGGTGAGCCCACGAGCGCGCACCCTATTGTTTTATTGCAATGCTGGGGACAGCGTCATGGTAGGTGGCAGAAAAGTGAATTTGTTGCAGGACGTCCAGTACCATCTGAATGGTCAATCGTCAACGTTTTTCGAATCGCAGCTCGAACGGTTTCATCCCGTGCGTCAACGCACCTTTGAAGTCATCGAAGTGGCTGTGACGGAAATCACCAGCGAACACGTGAACTTTCCCGCTTGCAGTTGCGCAGGTCAGTCAAAGAGAACATGAAGGGTGGTAGTTTGACGCGTTATTCTGCGCCCGGGATGGACGGTGGTGCTTTGACGCGCTACTTTCCGCCCAAGATGAACGGCAACGGACTGAAAGACACGCTGTTGGAGTTTGGATGTCCGGCGGTGGCCGAAGGGTTGCAAGCCTTGGCCAAACGCGTCCGCACCACCACCAAAGGAACGGCGCCGGCACCCCGCCAAAGAGCCAGAACGCGACAACCCACTGTCGCTACCGTGGCCCCCGTGGCTGCCGCTCCCATGGCCACTGCCCCTATGGCCACTGCTCCCGTGGTGGCTGCACCCGTGGCTGCACCCGTGGCCATGGCATCGCCGGCACCTCGCGTGGCCACGGCCAGACGTCGAGTGCGAGTGGCTCCAGTGGGCGTACCATTGGCCACGGCACCCGTCGCTGCCAGCGTACCCATGTAAGGGCCCTTGGCCGCGGCTCCCGTAGCAGCCGCGCCAGTACCCATGGTGGCCGTGCCGGCGGCTCCCCGACGTCGCAAGAGAGTCACGTCGATGGTAGGCGGTGCTCTAGGTGGTACGCATAAAAGGAAACGGATGAAGAAGGACATTTTTCATAGCATACCATGATTTGGAACGTGTGATCGATCCAGCGCTACAGCCGAGCCTTGAAAGGGTTCGGCGGCGGCGGTCAAGTGGGCGGATTCTTGGGTCCCATCGTGCAAATGCCCTAGGGGTTGACGTTCAAGAAGCAGAGTATAAAACGCCGGGTATCGAATCGTCGAGTACACAGACGAAGAAGACGAGCAAGATGAGCGCCTCACTGAACGTGTTCACGTTGTCGGCCTCCGACGTGTCCATTCAGGGCTATCGGATGAATACGTATGAACCGGTGTCATTGGGTATCGCGCTCGTGGAATTCAAGATAGGGGGCCTAGAGGAATACGTGGATCTGTCTCGCAGTTACTTGAAACTTCGAGTCAAGTTGGTGCCACCAACGTGGGGTTGTTTGCCGACGGACAATCCACAGCGGCAACGCCCGATTACTCTGGCAGCGATAACACCAAGTACGTTTACCCCGTCAACAACTTTGGTCACACCATCATTCGTCAAGCCAACCTGCAATTCAACGGTACGTTGCTGAGCCCTTCCTACAAAGCGTACTTGGAGACGCTGCTGAATTACACGCAATCGGAAGGGGAAACCTTGTTAGCTCCGCACGGCTGGGTCAACATGGTCAACGTGCCAGAAAAATTGGCTGCTACCAGTGGCACCACTGATCTACCCACCACCACGGGCTGGGCTACTGGCACGGACAACAAGATCAAGCAATTGGGAGCCAAGTTCGTGAACGCCAATGAAGTGGATTTGATCAAAAGACCTCATCTGGAAGCTTTTTACACGGGCCGCATCTTGGTGCCGGGCATCCAAATCATATTGCAGTTGTACTTCAATTCCCCGGATTTCTTTCTGTTCGGTACTACCATGGCTACCAAGAAAAAAGTGGTGCTGAAGCGCGAGCACGTGGATGCCAAGTTTTACGTGTGTCGACTGGCCTTGAACCCCAACTCAAACGCAAGCAAAATAAGATCGTGGCTTATCCCACCGTACGCACGGACGTGCGCACCTTCACCTTCGATGGCAAGACCACTCGCTTGGAAGAAAGAGACATCTTCCAAAACCGGGTACCCGATCGCATGGGGGTGGGATTGGTGCTGAGCGAAGCCTACAAAGCAGCGCTCGATCATTACCCCTTTGCATTCCAAAAGTATGGAGTCACTCGCATCAGACAGATTGTGCGAGGCGAGGAATATCCCTAAGAAACCCTGGAGCTCAACCAAAGTGACAACCTGAAAGATTGGGACGGGTACTTTCGGTTCCTGCAAGCCACCGGACCTTTGGCCAAAAGCGCAGACTGCATGGTGAAACCTGGAGATTGGGGAGACGGAGCCAACTGCACGCTGTTCGCTTGGAACAACGTCCCCAGCAGCAATGCAGACATGGCCCTGATGAATCCCCGCCAAGCCGGAGACGTCAAATTGGAGATCATCTTTGGAGCTGCTCCCAACAAGAACATTACGGTGGTGGTCTGGGGCGAATTCGAAAACGTCATCGAAATCGATGGCAACGGAGGCGTGCAGTATAACATTCACGATGTGTGAGGTGAACGTTCAGTCTCAGCATGGAACTGGTAGCTCTCAGCGATCGCGTGTTGAGAGGCTTCGCCACCTCGGATGCTCTGTTGAAGCGCGTGTTTGTGGGCGTCTTTCCCGAAGACCGACTGCCACCCCAACCCACCAAGACCTGCCGCGCGGCCTACATCGTCAACACGGACCCCGAAGGAAAACCGGGCAAACATTGGTTGGCATTGTGGACTGAGGGACCGACCTGCGAAGTCTTTGACAGTTACGGCCTGCCCCTGGACACGTACGGCGTGCCTCATCTCTTGGCTTGGATTCGCAAGCACTGGCAACACGTTCGACGCAGCGACCGCCCCCTGCAAGCCATGAACAGTCAGGCCTGTGGTCATTATGCCCTGTTGTACTTGAAAGGCAAAGTGCGCGGTCGCACGTTGGAGAACGTTTTCCAAGACTTTGATGAACGTGATTTTGTTGAAAACGACCACCAGGTCGGACGGCGTCTGCGCACGCTGATTGAGGACCAAATCCCCTCCGAGGAGGTGGATGGCCCGTCGTCTCAATGTTGTGTAACCAAACAATGTGCATTAAAAGCCATGAAAACTTAAAAAAAGAGGCGTTGTTCGTGTCCCACAAGGTAGGGGATTTCCCCGACCCGCGGGTATATAAGTCGCCGCGCACCCCTAGTAGGGGCGTGGACGGACCGACGAAAGAGTGTTCTTCCCGGACGCGGGTGTAGGCATTGGTCGCTTTTTCACTCCTTGTCCGTTCACCCTTTTGGACCTCCCACCAGCACGGAAATCGGGGTTTCTCTGATCCCATCCATTTCTTTTTTCAGACCCTATAAAATCGCGCGGTCCACCCAACCAAACTCCATACCATGGTTCAGTGCAGTAAACGTTGGCGCGTGAGACGCCGCAGGCAACGGGGGGGATCGTGTCCTCCCTCTTGACCAAAGCCGCTTTGGCCGGTTTGCAATTGGGCCGGAGTAAAAAGTACCATCGCCTGGGCGCCTTGGGTGCCACGGGATCGTATAATCGCCGAGCCGCCCCGTGGGAGGTCTGAGGTATAAAACCAGGTGAGTCAAACGCGGTCTCTGAGCAACATGGTCAAACGTCGTCGACGCACGCGCAAACAACGAGGAGGCATCATCCCCGTCTTGGCCTTAGCGCTGCCCGCCTTGGTCGCTGCCTTGGGTGGCGTGAGCGGTGCCGTGGGCTACGGTGCCAAACGTTTGTTGGAACACCGACAGAAAAAGCGCCGCCATCGCTTGAGAGGTCGCATGAGCGTATAAAAACCGCGACGTCAAGGAAATTCGGAAAAACAAGTAAGTATGGCACGTAGACGCGCGTCCTGCCGCAAGATTCGCTTGACGCAGCGAGGAGGATTGGCCTGGGGGCCCATGTTGGCACCCCTGGCATTGGCCTATCTGGGTCGACGGCTGTTGCGATCTAGGCGCGGTCGTCGTTATAAACCAGTCTCGCACCACCCACGTGCGACAATCATGTTTCGCGCACCGTGCAGCATCTTGGTGGCCGGTCCATCGAGTTCTGGCAAGACCGTCCTCACCAAACGACTCATTGAGGCCAGACACACGCTATTCGAACCGCCGCCCAAGAAAGTGGTGTATTGTTATGACGTGTGGCAACCCGGTTACGAGGGCATGAAAGGGGTGACCTTTCACAACGGCCTGCCCACCCTGGCGGATTTGTCCAAGTATTTCACGTCCCAAGGTGGTTTGTTGGTGTTGGACGATTTGCAGGACGAAGGTTGTCGCGACAAGAGTGTCTTGGACTTATTCACCAAATATTCGCACCATCGCAAGATTTCGGTCATTAACATTCTGCAGGACATCTTTCCGTCCGGTCCCTACGTCAAGACCATCTTGCGCAATGCGCATTACATCGTGGCCTTCAAGAACCCTCGCGACGTGACGGGGATGCGAGCCTTGGTATCGCAGGCCTTTCCGGACACCGCCCGCGAGTTCTTGAAATTGTTCCAGCAAGAGACCAGTCGACCCTGCGGGTATTTAATGTTGGACCTGCACTCCGCCTCAGAGAAGGCTTAACCCGCGTATTCGTGCCCGAGGATTCATGAGTAGCCGGACACCCCGTTTTCAGGGCAATTGGCCCGAGAGAGGGCGCGACAGGAACGCCAAGCCACGGGAGGACGCCATTTGGAGTTGAGCCGAAGACTCGACCCGGAGAACGGCTCCTTCATGCAAAGTCAGTCCCCGGGCGTGGAGACCCCTTCACCGCCACCTCGCGCTACTGTCGTGGCCTCCGCTGGACTGGGCACGGGGTCCAGCACCTCATTCCCGCGGTGGCCACCAGTTCACCCCCTGCCCACCATCACTTTGAAGGACCTACAAACGGACCTAGACCCCAATCAGATTTTGAGGGCGATGTTTCAGACCCGAGTCAGTCGCGGGAGCACTCTCAGCACACCGCGTACGTCACCGCCTGATCGACCCACCGTAGGACCCCTGTTAACCAGCACCCCACGTCGACCCATCACCTCGACCATCACGCAACCATCGCCCACGGCCACTACCACCCGACCCACGGCCACTACCACTCGCCCCACCATGTGCGGTAAACAACCTCACGTCCGACCCACCGTGGCGGCCAAACAACCCAGGTCCCAAGGCTGAGGTGCCATCCGGACCACTACCACCAGGACCACCACCAGCACGGCCCGAGGCGGTTGTCAGGCCGCGCCGGGAGGCGGCAGAGGTGGCGACGGAGGTGGTGTAGGCGGTGGTGGAGGACGCGGTGGTCGAGGCGGCCGAGGTGGTCGCGGCGGACGAGGCGCCGGACGAGGCGTCGGGCGACGCCAAGATCAAGCCGAGTTGCGCCGTCGGTTGGAAATGTTGCAGGAAGAGAATCGTCAACGCACGGCGGTCGTCAATTGCCGGGGTGATGCACACCAATACCATCACCACCGTCTATAAAGACGGACGACCACCCGACGTCAGTCGAAATTTCTCCTTCAGTTCGAATTAACATGGCACCTTCGCGCATGCGTCGCCAACTGGGCTTCTTATGGTCCGTGTTGAAAGAAGCCATCAACAGAAACGTCGCGAACAGTTGCAACACGCTAACGCCGATCAAATAAATGCCATCAGCAAGATGGTCTTCAATGCTCAACGGGCGCATGCCCCTAAACCAGGACATGGTCCGACGTCTGCGTCCGCAACCTGCGGAACCTGGCCAAACATCAACATTCCTTGAAATAGCGGCATCAACTCGTCATACGTCAGAAAGGTCGAGGCTTTTGGCAAGGACTGAATTTGGTGCTGGATTGTTGCTGCGTTCGCAAGTCGTCATGAGCGTCACGTTCGCCCAATGCCTGGTGGAGGCCAACCGCGAAGCACAAGAGTGGAAAGAGGCGGCCACAGAGTTGGAAGCCAAGTGCCAGGCCTTGGAAACGCACCTCGAAGAGGTGGAGACGCAACTGCACAACTTACGGTATAAAACGGCTTGCGACGCGTGTCGCAGGCAAATGGAACGCATGGTCAACGGTGGGACCTGGAAAGTGGCGTGTCGCACCTGTTGCACTTTCCTGTAAAACATGGCCACCAGTGCCTTTCAAACGCGTTTTCTGGTCAGTGCCCAAGAGATGCAAAACTTGGTGGAACATTACAATGGACGACTGACCGAAAACGCGCAATTGGACAAAGCCGCCCGTTTGGCCGCCGAGAAAGACGCCATTTTGAAAGCCGAGCCGCCGGCCGGCATCAAGGTGGCCAGAATGCGTCCGGTGTCAAGGTAGTTGTGCAAACTTACCAGCCACGTCCGTCAAGGCACCACCCCGACAGCCACGGCCGTGCCTTTGGAAGAAGAAGAGGACGAGGGACTGGTCAGGGGACCTCTAGACACCATGCTCAAGACCTTACTAAAGGGGCAGACTCTACGCCCTGCCACCAAAACGCCGTCTGTCACTCCACGTGCCAGACCCATACCGGCTCCTCGACGTAAAAAATCCACCCCCCAAGCCACCCCACCCTTGGCCCAAGCCACTTCGCGAGCGCAAAAACTCTTGCAAGCCAGTCGAGAGTTGCGCAAGAAACGCGCCACCGAAGTCAAGCGCTTGAAACCGCTGCCAGATTGGGAAGATTGGCGCACTCGGCCCGTGAGATGGAAATTACATAAGCAAGACTTCTGGTAAAAGGCCGGAAGGGAGCCGGCGCAGCCAGCGTCTGCGTCGTCGCCGACGGAGCATGCGCGGCGGTCTATTGGATCTTCAACATTGGTTGTACAAGACGGGCATCGAATTTCACTGGCCTGGCTACCATTACTTGAGGCCGGGGTCGCGACTCAAGCGGCGCCTAGTGCAACACGACTTGGGGGTCAATCGTTTGGACGCCCTGGCCAAGGAGCACGACCTGGATTACGATTGCGCCAAGACGTTGCGGAACAAGTGGGAAGCCGACAAGAAAATGATCAAGGCCATCGAAGCCCTACCGGGGACCCACACTTGGCCAGAGGCCATCGTCAAAAAAATTCTGCAAGCCAAAGTATGTTTAAAATTGGAAATTTTATTTTCACATTCATGGTGAATTAAAAGTCATTTCATTGACAACACTGTGTCCGTGGTCTATCTCTGAAACCATCTCGTAGCTGTAAGGGTAGGTCCGAGCCGTGATGGGGTCCAAGACGCGCTTGGAGTAGACCAGACGGTAGTCCTTGGTCTGGGGCTGGGTGTACAGGGCGTAGGCTTTGGCCCGCACGATGTGATGGGACTTGGTGATGCGGGTGGTGCACGGTGCAGCCAGAGGACACTCCAATTCGTCCAAGGTATTTTGGCGCAACACCTGGTAGTTCAACTTCGCCGTGCCCTTGCTGTTCAACAAGAAACCTCGCACTTTGCAGACGGTGTGTCCCCCGCACGTCCAGTACCCGTAATTCTTGGGACCCCCGAACAGAATTCCATGATGGGGTCGTCGGCCTCCAGCTCGCTCTTGAAATCGCCCAGATAATCCCCCAGGCACGGGTCGGGTTGGTCGGGGCGGTGCAGGAAAATCACCGAATCCGTGTCAAAGTACAACACCTGTTCCCCCAGCAACTCCAGCGCCTTGTACAATCGCAGCCGAGCCCAACAAGTGGTGAAACAGGCGATGAAGATGTTGAGGTTGGGCGACAGGCTTTCGGCATGCGTCTCCTTCTTGAAGTGCGCCTCCACGCGCTGTTCGGTCAAGGGGCTGATGTAGCGAATGTCGTTCTGGTTCCCAGGCCTACCGTCTACCGTTTTGTCATACAAACACGAAAAAGTTCTCGCCCTTTTTTCAAGGGCCTAAGTTTTTTAATTCACTTGACAACAAGATCATCAACTCTCAATCCCTCTCCTCTTTTAAGAAAAAACTGAAGATTAAATTATTGAGTAAGTATGAAAACAGTTTATAAATCTTTCCATCTTCGACTTTTCGCCTTCTTTTCTTCAATTGATGTGAAACAGCTCTAGCTCATAGTTCGAGGAGGCCTAACCTCTCATAAGCTCTTATAGTTTCTGTTAGGTCTCCTCGCCACTTCTTTTTTTTTCTCTTTTTCCTATATTTTTGTAATTAGTGTGGCAAATAAAATAAATAAATAAATAAATAAAGGGTTGGAGGTCCACGAACTCGCGCACTTGGGTCTTGTCTTCGCGTTGCCCAAATTTGCCCCACATGCTGTTGAGCATCATCTTGGCCAGTGCACGCAGCCCGGGATTCTTCTGGATGCGATCGTAGTCCATGCGAATGCCCTCCCGCCGGTAGTAAGCGTCGATGTGAGCTCACTTCTGGGCTTCCGTCAGGCAGCAGGGAGGCCAGCCACTGGCTTCTTCCTTGATCTTGAGCCAGGTGTTGACGTAATCCTCGAACAACCCCACCTGCGTCTCGGCAAAGTGCCACACCTCGTGAATGCTCAGGATGGTGCAGCGATGTTGGCCCACATTGTTGTAGCCCTTGTAGCAATGAGCGCAAAAGTAACAGGTACCAAAAAACCCGGGCAAGGACTTGATGACGTCGTAGTGATCCCCCTTGTGTATTAGTCCCAAATGTTTGAAGCCAGACTCGTAAGCAAAGGTCTCAAAGTTCCGGTCGGCGTCCACCACCACGATGGTGTAGTCGACCATGGACGGATGAGCCACAAACTGTTTCAATTCCGCGTCCCCGCAGACGCCCATTGGCACTCCCGTCGTCACATGCAACTGAGTGGCCTCTGACAATTGCAGAGCGCACCCTCGCTGGAACGCCCACCATTGTGGATGGTTCTCCACCTTGGCGCGCGCCGTCACCAAAGCCCGCGCGCAGCACAGCTGTTCCCGCGTACGAGGAATCCTGATCACGGCCTTCGTCATGACGCGCAACAACTCCAACGAGCGGTGACCCGTTTTGGTTCGGCATTTGATACCCCCGCCGCGAGGCGTGCCACGCACGTGCACGAACGTCAATTGAAACGTGTCGTTCATTTCAAACTGTTCGTTGGAATTCAATATCTTGGCCAGGTGCTGTAACATGGTGTCCACCCGCAAGAAATCCCGATGCCATTCCCCGGCCGTCAACCCCCAACCGTTGTAACTGTTCACCTAACGATTGGATCCTATGGTAAAGAACACGCGGTCCCCGATCCGCAATCTCCTCCTCCTGGTCGCGCAGCAAACGTTCCAGGGCCCCACGCAGCCCTTGCGTCAACGTGGCCGCCACGTTCTGGCGCGGTCTCAAAGCCCCCACTTGGCGCACGCGCGTACGAAACACGCTCTCCTGGACGCCCATGCGCACACTGCGCCGCTGCACCCCGGGCTCCAACTCGAACTCGGATCGTCCTGGCGGGTCCTGGTCTTGACTCATGTTGGCATGGTACCGTCACGCCAGGCACCCTCACTAAATACACCGTCATTGCTGACGCCACCATGGTGTGGCCCCACCCTGTGCACCAATCAAGGCTGCCCACCTGGCCTGACGTCATTGGTCATCCAGGGGGAATGGGGGTCCCTCCCCCTTTGGGAGTCACGTGGGTAATCTCCGCAGCTCTGACTGATGTACGCCAAATCCATAAAGGCGACGCACCAGCCACGGAGATCATTGTGTTCAAGATGGCGTCCACAACACCTTGCGAGAAAATGCCCAAACTAGACATTGTGAAGGATGGATGGCGCAAGACCATGACCAGTCATGACGAGATTCATTGGGAACCCCACGAGACATCACCGGACGACTTCACCGTCCCTTCCCATTGGATTGCCTCCCACCTGAAATGAAAGAAATCATCCTCCACCAAAAAGAAATGCTGGAAATCAAAGACACCATTACCAAACGCCTGACCATGGGCTGGGCCAAGATCCACCAGTAAATGGACCAATTACCGCGTTGTCGCGTGCAAGGCACTGTAAGTCCACGTTTTTTCATTTTTTCATAGTAGTTACCTCATATTAAGTCGCCCCTTTCCTGCCCATTTCCTCAGCCCCTGCCCGCCACACGTTTCTGTCTGACCTACACCCAACAACTTCTCAACGAGAGCAATTACATCCCCTGGTTCGAAGACCGCCATTGCCACGTGCCCGTTGAGCGACACTGGTTTGGACTTTTGTGAGTAAGTGTCCCACTTTTTTCGCAGCCCATGTTCCTCCAAGAAAAATGCATGCTGTTTCGCGTCCCCACCAGCACCCTGAGACCGCGGCCGGGACCTGGTGCTCGATTTTTTGCACGGCTTTCAAAGCACCACCAAGCACTGGCACGCCTTTGAAAGTACCACCACCCACCATTTTTTTCACAAGCTCAGACCGGTTCCGCTCTAAGTAAGTGTTTCTTTGTAGATCGTACCCCACGGCACCTGCGAGTTCCATTGGTTGGCGCCAGATTGGGGAATGTGTGGATTCGAAAATTTCTCCAACCGGTTGACGAAAGAGAGTGTGTCTCGCAGGGGGGGGGGGGGCAAATATGGTATGCACTAGCGAGATGTTGCAGTCTGGGTCGGGAGTGTTGCGTAGTTGTAACATGGCACGCAGGAAGCCGTCATGGTCAAGGCTGCCTGTAGGGGAAGTGTTGGATATAAGAAAGCGGTTGGCAGTTTTTACCACCACCTCTGCTCTGCCATTAGATTGAGGGACGTGGGCGGAGGACACACGATATCGGACGCCCCAAAGACGAAGGAAGGCCTCTGTACAGCCTGAGGTAAATGTTTGGAGGCCGTCGCTTGAGACCTCTTAAGGAACACCAAACGTATCAAAGACCGGAGGTGGCAAACGAGATCGGCTGCGCAGTCAAAGGAGGAACCAAACATCTCTACCAAGCCTGAGAAGCGATCACCTACCTCTAAATACTTGTGGTCGCCATAGGTGAAGAAGTTGGCGAAGACAGCTTCAAATGGGGTCGATGGTAGTGGTGAAGGGATGGGGGGGGGGGGGCGTAGCTGCTTGAGAGGGCGCATTTTTGTTACAGTATCCTTCCCGAATTTCACTAACCATGGCCGATAAAATATGGCTAGGGCACGCTGTTCCATCGTTGAGGTAGCCTGGTGCGCTGCATGGAGTTTCTCCAAGATGCGGCGACGGAGGGACAGAAGGACCACTACACGGTCTTGATACACGAGGACGTCCTCTTGTGCCTAGCGTGACTCATAAATCGGCCAGAAGGGTTTGAGGGAGGGGCTGTCGTAGGCAAGACGTGGGGCCCCTGTTCAATCAACTTCAGGAGGGGATCAGCAATGCGTCTGCAGCCGTGTTATGCACAAAGAGGGACCATGAAATGGTACCGCGTTTTCCAGTGTTGTTGCGAATAGAAGCCACCAATACGGATTCTACGAGGTCAGGGATGCTGGGCGCTCCAAGGGAGATACTTAACTCTGTCGAGCAGGAGGGTGATTGCGAAGCGCCAGGGGAGGGTGCGCTGTTTGAGCCGGAGGAAACGTGGGTTGGTGATCTCGTCCAAGGTTCGGTCGCCAAAGATTTTAACCAGGGGCTTATGATCAGTCACGACAATGAAATTGTCACAACCCTGTGTGAAGTAGCGGTTGAGCCAGCTAGTGTGATCCGCCACCCTCCAGGGCAGCAGTCTGGAATGCCGGAGAGACAGCTGCAGTGTTGCTGAAGGAGAACGTAGGCAATACCACGTCTAGACCAGTTGGGGTGAAGACAGGTGCGTTTCCGCAAGTCAAAAATCTCCACACCCTGACGGATGGCGGTGATGATAGCTGCTTTAGCTTTTTCATTTAATATGACTGTTTATTCTGTTGCAAAACCCTAAAACGCCCTCGGACAACACTAAAATTCACGTAACTTTGTCTCGAAGTTTTTAAGACAAACATTCCTCTTGAAGCTAAAAGTTTACATTGGCAGCAAACTTCGACTCAACTTCTTGCAATCCGTTCCTCATTTTCTTGCTCACTTCTTTAGCGCGACGTGGTTAACGCTATTTGATTTCAGTTGCTCTCACGGTCTGTAATTTTCACTTTTGTGACCCAAAGGAATTCTGGGATATTGTTGCCTAACAGCAGCATGGAACTCTGCCAATTTCCATTTCACATATTTTTTTATAAGTGTCGAGCCACCCGGTCCTGCTGGCAAAATATTGCACCGATTGCGTTATTTACAAGTCAAAACTCACCAAAATTGCCATGCCAGGTCCCGGAATCCACTCACCAAACGACTTAAGACACAACTTCACTCCGTGAATTGCCATCACTCGCTCGAATACTTTGAGCGGCCCAATTTCGTGTGAAATTGCATCTCACCTCTGTTTTTTTTTTCAAAGGATTGCCTCTACCCGTCAACCCAGCTTTATGATGCCAGGCAGGGGGCTTCTGAGGTGGAAAATGGCTCCAAAAACACACTTATAAATCAAATAAATAACAAATTGTAGCTGCAGTGATTGTTTAGAAATAAACGACAGCTAGCGTGACGAGCGTGACAACAAAGATAGAGCCTTCGGTGTTGCGGACCAGCGAAATCACCGTGTTAACCCCTTATTTGGAGTAGCCAGGTCGATTTGACCTCCTACCCTCCGGAAATTGCAAAAAAGGCGACCAAATCGCCGGTAGAAAAAGAGTTAGACAACTGGAAGGCACCCTCCAATTTGGGGGCCATGAGAACTTGCAGCGGGGGCTGAGGAAGGATCTGAACGGTTCCATGATGTCGCGTAGCTGAGCGTAGTTCGCCACCTGGTTGAAAAACCTCTCGGAGCAGAGAAGAGAACCAACCACCTCAACCCACATATGACGTCGAGTCCGGGGATCGAACCCGGAACACATTGGTGGAAGGCGAGTGCTCTCACCACTGCGCCATCCCTGCTCCCCCAAGTCGTAGAGGATGGGGAGGGGAAGTCTCTGATGGCGTCAAGATATTTTGGGAGGAGTTCGTTGGTTGAGTCTGATACACTGAAACCCACAGAGTGGACACTCCTCTCCACGAACTGGAATTTGTCAGGGTTTAGCAGAATACCAGCCTGGCTAACGCGTGTGAGCAGGTCAATTGTCCTTCACCATTATTTTGCCAGATCTAAATCATAATGTATGGTGACACAGCGCTCCTTGCGCTCAAAGGTTGAAAGGATGGCGTTAAAGCGGCGATTGTAACCGTCCCCCGATGAGAGGAAGCCGCCAGCGGCCAAACGGTGTAATAACAGTCTACCCATAGGCCCGTCTCAGGTTCGAAGCGTTTTGACGGCCGAAGTGCACGGTAGGGGCGTGCGGATGGTGGTAGGGGCGATGACTGTGGTACCTACACCTGAAGTGTAGAAGGGGATGGGGTCGATGTGCCATTTAGAGGGGGACACCAGAGGGATCATGCACTGAGGAGGTGCCATCAGCCAATGCCGGAGCCTCTACAGCAGGCGGCAGATGGTCGTCCGTAGATAGGCCTGTCCCGATTGCGCTGGAAAAATTGCCAAAAAGTGCTAAAAAAAAAGGGGAAAAAAGTGCCCAAATAGTGCTCGAGTTTTGTAAAAAGTGCTTGAAATTTAGAAATAGTGCACGAAAGTTGCTCGCAGTTTTTTTTAATTATTTCCTAGCAGATGTTCATACATATTCCTAGTTTCATCTAACTTTTAACTCTCGATTTTCTAATACTGAAATGACCATAAAGTATAATAAGCAATTATTGGATGAGGTTGAGCATGATAGCGAGAATTATCAAGGCCGAGGTTTGTGTTATCTGCCGAAGCCGAAGACTGAGGCGGATAACACAAACCGAGGCCTTGATAATTTCGATATCATGCGAAAACCGAATCCAATAATTGTTTTATTATACAATTATAAATGTACAAGCGTTGAGACATTTCACAGAACAACAACAAAGTAAGCCACGCAATGACACGTTTCAGTGTAAACATCTTTATTAATGACAGCCGTGAATAACGTGTAAAGCGGAATTCAAAAGGTTTACAGAAAGGATTTAAGCTTAAAACATCTGAAAACGTTTCAGGAAAAACTGAATCGAACTGAAACTTTTGAACAAAATTCTAAAGTTAAGTTGTACGGTCTTATGAAAAATGTTCCCGATTTGCGTTTAATGAATGTTGACATTACAGTTAAAGAAATTAAAATTTTTCGTTATCTCTGAATGAGAGTTCTGTACAATAAATTCCTCTTGAGAAAGGCTAATAACAGGAGATAACTGGTGCGGATTAATAGCCACTTCCTCACCTCTCACCTCGCACTCTGTCGTCAGGGTTTCCGACATTTTTCTCTTGGTTGAAATGTCAGTCCTGCTATAGCTCCGAATGCTGGATTCATTTCTGTGCCCGCTCACCGCCATGATATGCCTTGCTTCGAACCCTGACTTGTCCAGGATTGTAACCGCCGTTGCCCTGATCGAGTGATTGGTGTAACACTTTGAAAGTTTGGCTTCTCGAGAGATCCTTTTCATTTTTTCACCGAGCAAACGCTCTCCGACAACCATGTTATCGTACCACACTTGATCAGATATGCCGGCGTTTTTCTTCGGCCGCTGAAACAAAAATTCGTTTGAGGGATTCAGGTGCTGTATGTACCGTTCAAATGAAGCCACAGGACAGTGTGGTCCTGGTTTCTCGAACATCACGCCTCCTTCAAATCCTTCATCATTTTCTCGTCGGTTCTTTGTGAGTTCATCTGTTGTTTTGCACACATATTTTGCACCTTTGCCATCCGTGCTGAATGAAAAATCAGTTTTTTTGAGTTCACGAAGATTTTGCCTTCCTCGGCGACAAAAGTACAACATAACCTCGAAAAAAACTTTGTTTTGAAGCGTTTCCGGGCTGTTTTGGTTAAAAACATCGCTTTCGTACAGCTTTTTAAGATCTTCTTCGCAGATCGGTGGCGTGTGTTCGACTTTGGCGAGCCCTTGTCGTTTTAGTTCAACGCACTTGGCGCCAAAAACTTTGTTTGCCTCGGCAAATGCTGGATCGTTTATTATATCGAAGCCAAGAGTCGCCTTGAAGTGTCTGCCCAGTCCAAATCTCAGGCTGTTGAGAGTGCTTTTGGAATAAGAAGTTCCATCGACTTTTCTAGCTTCGGCATAAAATAGTTTGAGAACGTTACTGATGCCATCTTTGGTTTGCGGTTCGGGAACTTTCTTCTCCTTCAAATACTGCTGTAAAACTCTAAGAGCTGTCTTGGTAGCTCGTTTGGTGTTCTTTGCGTCCTTGTCGTCAACAAGGCGTCCTAAATCCGCTTCTGAGACTGACGCGAATCTTGGAGCGGACTCCGCCATGACAATCTTGCTCAAACCGCCGGCTAGCTTGTCAGGTGACGAAAACCATTGTCTGCAAAAACGCGTCATACCTACATGCATAAACGCCAGTGTCTGTAGATGTGACGCGATGACACAGCGCCATCTAGAATTAGCGGGGTGCTTTTAGCCAATCAAAATTGAGATAGCATCAGCATTGTATAATAACAACGTTTGTCGAACAAAAACTCTTTATTATCAGTCAATCATCGTTTCTAAAGCACCCAGCATCACAGAACTGTGTGCAATCAACCGTACAGCTACAACTGTTTTAAATACTTACGTCCGCAGCTGTACTTAACAGAAAAGAGCGCTAAAAGTTCGAAATTTCAAAACCAGTTTTTTTTTCTCCAATATGAAAATTGGCGCTTTAAGAAACATTTTGAGGTGAAAATAATTTACTAAAATTAAAGTGGCAGGAACTTATTATCAAACTTTAGCTTCTTCTGTAATACATCTCTTTTTCTCTTGAATTGAGCCTACCAGATTTCATTTAGTCTTCTCAATGTATACTTTGGAAACTGAATATAATAAAGTTGTATTGTCTTGTCTTGTCTCGCGGCGAAAGTTGTGCCTTTCCCACTAAAATTCTAGACAAAAACCTGGGGTCTGATGAAAAGTCGTGAGGTCATTCGTGTGTAAAAAAAGTCGAGTGCGTCACTCTGTTTTCGTGAGTTCCGTGGAATAAAAATGTCTGAGAACTGCGAAGATTCACTACCGGGGCCACCAGCCGCGCAAAATGTTCCAGGTTTAAGCTTTTTCGCCTTCTCAGCCGTGTTTCACGCTTGAACATTGCACACGAATGACATCACAGGGACCTTTTGGCCGCAAGAAAAATGGAATTTTGAAACCCCTACAAGTAGTAACGAAAAGGAGTAAAACGACTGAAAATGAAATATGGATTATTTTCGATTCAGGTGCATTTTAAAAGGACCATAGCTCGACATGACAACAGTCAGCGAGTGAGGCGACAAGGTGGAATTATTCAAATTCCTGATAACAGAATTACTCGGCTTTAAAGAAAACGTTTCAAAGACAAAATATTGCAATTAAAATATGGAAAATTGTGAAAAATGTGCTGAAATGTTTCCCAAAAAGCGAAAAACTGCTCAAATTCTGCTCAAAAGTCAATTAAGTGCTCAATAGTGCTGGAAATGTAAAATAGTGCTCCAAATTCGAAAAAGTGCCGAAAAAGTGTCCCAGCGCAATCGGGACAGGCCTATCCGCAGATACCGGATGAGGTTTAGGCACGGTAGGTGGAGACAAGGGCCTTTCCTGGCACTGTGGCGGTGACATAAAAAGGGGCAAACTCGACTATGAAGGGTGATTGGGCGTTGATAGCGGATGTGTGGCAGGATGGAGGGGTAAAGACGGTGCTGTGGACTGTGACTCGATGGACGGGGTGGCCGTAGGCAAGAAGAAAGCGACGATTGCGCAGTGTAAGGCGCCTAGAACCATCTACCTTTGGTGTGTCTCGCAGGGCGTGGCCAAATATGTTCTGCGCTGGCGAGATGTTGCGGTCTGGGTCGAGAGTGTTCCGTAGTTGTAACATGGCACGCAGGAAGCCGTCACGGTCAAGACTGCCTGTAGAGCCAGTGTTGGATATAAGACGCCGCTTCGCAGCTTTTACCACCAGCTCTTCTCTACCAAGGGGAGTGGGCGGAGGACAAGCGATGACGGTCGACCCAAAGGCAAAGGAAGGCCTCTCTACAGCCCGAGGTAAATTCTATCTGGGCCGCCGTCGCTGGAGAGCTCTACTACTACTACGACTGCTGCTGCTGCTGCTGCTACTACTAGAGTGAGAACTCAAAATGTCTTAGAGATTACAGATAACAGAGAATGTTAGACCGTGGTTGAACAATACAAAGTGTAAGAGTTGGAATAACGATTGGAGAGAGTTGGTACCTGTTCGCTAAGGCGAATCAGCCTACCATTTGAGTAAATTCCCACATTCATTGGCGGACACACTAACAATATACCACCACCTAATCCTTTCCGGTATTCGTTGGAGAAGACAAAATACAACAGGGCGTTTACAAGCGGGTTAAAATAAGCCCAGACATTCCCAGCTTTGAAGGCTAGCCCGAGCTTAACAGCAGCACTGCGGTAGGATGGTGGCTCTGCGAACACAAAGTAGAGAGAGACAATGATATGGGCTCCAGAAGATCACAACGCTGAAGGGGAGTTACCAACAATAAACTTGTGGATTTTTTCGCTGGTTCTCTCGTTCGTTGGGCTGATTTCGCACACTGCGCGTTCCGTTTGATGGTCAGGATCATCATTTTGATATTTTAATTTGTACATGTAGGAGTTCGTTCCTGTGTCTGACTCATACGATGGACGGGAATCATGGAAATCATGACTGGCCAGATTGTTTGGGGGAACGCGTGTAAAAATCATGACTGTGGGATTGTTTGGGGGAACGCGTGTAAAGCCCCGGATAAACGGTCAAACATGTTCATCCAACATCGCATCGCACGAGCATGTTTGACCGTTTAGCCGCCTCTCTCAACATTGCATTTAAATGGTCTTCCATGTTTGATCTAGATCAAACATTTCCATCCATTTCGCGTTACGAACAAATGTTTGACCGTTTAGCCACCCCAACCAACAAAGCGTGCACAGCCGAAAAAAAACAACAAATGAACCACATAACGTGGAAATTTCAGCGAAAAAATCTTTCTGTGGATTCACTTTGTCTTGTGTTTGGTCAAACATTGTTTGTCCGTTTAACCACCCAACGTTATGTTTGACAAACACGATATTGAATGAACATGTTTGATCGTTTGCCAGGGCTTAAAAGACACAATCGCGTCTCCCTAAACAATCCGACAATCGCTTGCGCGCCGTATTTTCAAAACTGATAAAAATCGCCTTTTCCGTCCGAATCCTAACACGGACAGGACCATAGCCATTCCTTAACATCGACGTTAAATGATGACCACGAAAAATATAACAAGAAAACAAGACAATTAAAAGCTAGTTTATTATCATATTGACAAATGGTGGGCCTAGATAACAAAACCGAGAATATAAACGCTCTGAAGTCTGAAACAAACCGCTTCGTCGCTTTTCCTGTTCCAGGACTTTACTTTGAAAGTAGCATAGAAAACTCTGCGCTTCATAGAACGGCTGACAGCATGGGCACACGCTCAGGTAAATAAAAAGTCTATAGCCCTCGTGATAGGCGCTTGAAAGAGGAATGGAAGAGCGGAATCAAGCGCGCGAGAAGCCCGCGAGTGCGCGGAGCGTGTTTCCTCGCTTCGCGTGCGTCCAATTCCCCTTCCAGTATGATCTGTGAAGCATCACACTAGTTCCAGGACCCACTCAAGGAACCTTCCCGCCATTACATGCTTTACAGCCATTCATAGCAACATAATAGGAAATATCGCGCGTCGCAAAATTGTCTGGAGTACCACCTCTTAAAGGCGCATAAAAAACATTTTCAAAGTAAAATTCCGAAATTGCGTGGCGTACTGACTGACTGTGGAACACTCCATAAATAAACCAAGTCCTTAGAGTTGTAAACCATCGGGCCGCTGTACACTTCTCGCTCACAACTTGAATAAAACCGCTTCAGAAACTCCACATGTGTGAGTCGTTTGATAGTATTTTGATGAACAGTCTAAAATCGTCCTCCTCTCCAGCCCCGCCCGCGTCCCCGGTTCCGTCCTCGAAATCCTCCACTACCTCTGTTTCCTTCGGGCATGCTCTGGCCTTTAAGGACGCCGTTGGACGCGTCCGTGCGTCGTCCGGGCGGCGTGTACACAGAGACGGTGTTAGACTTGGTCTTTTTAGGTGATTTCGTCTCCGGAGGAAGGTCGAACGTGATGGGAGTGATGCCAGCTCGCTTGCGTCTGAGAAACAAAAGCAGGGAGAATATAATCAGGCACTTTTCACAAGGCTTTTTCATTTAACAATTTCACGAAACAACAGTGTCGTTTTTAGGCCGCACAGTTGAGGCATTAACGGAAAACTATACAAAGCCGCCATCCATGGGGATAGGAATGAAGCAAACGAGAAAGGGCGCAATGCAATGATAACATTGCGACCAGAAGTCAGTCGACTAAAGCATCACCTCAAGTACTTCAAAAGTGTGTTCCCGTTGCAAAAGAAAATGTTCTTGCTGTAAAACTACAAACAATCACCGACACCAAGGAAATTAAGATGTCCATGAAAGACGCGCGTGTCTGTTATTGGTTCTCCCAACTAGAATACGAATTTATAAAGAACAGAAAGGAGAACTTTTTTTTTTACGTTTTTTTATTATATTCACAATTACACATTTACAAGTCATTTTACAAAGAATTAAATACAAATTGATTAAATAAATTTTCGTTTACAGGTAACAATGACACCATACTGTACGAACTACATTGTTTTACATAATCAGTCATCATAATTTATACTTGCGACTTATTTTACTGATGCATACTTGCCTTGATAATGTTAATAACACAGATTTCTACTTTAGTTAGCAACTGATCATATTTCCTCAAACCTCTTCCATTTTTTTTGGAAGAGATTCATTTGATTTAATTTGAAATAAACGTGTTTTTCTGTCTCATATTTATTGATCAAAATTCTCCTAAAATGACTTAAGGATGGTTTGAGTACTTTACATCGACAAGACCACAAATATGATTTTCCTAGAATTAATATATAATTAATTAGATCCAACTCCTCCTTTAAGAGCTCTATTATAACATCACAATAGGCGAGCGAGAGACCTCCGCAATTCTTCAGTTTGTTTAAAATGTTATCTTTAACCTCATTCCAAAATGCGTTCGAAAAAGAACAATCAGACATGATATGGGAAATAGTTTCTGTCGCCTGATGGCAAAAAGAGCAGTCGGGATTGGAAATGTAACCTATTTTACATAGCATGTCCTTCGTATACAGGATGGAGTTTAATACTTTATACTGAAACGAGCGTAAGTAAGGTTCATTAGCCACCCTCACTGGCAACAAGAAAGCCGCTGAAACTTGCTGATCTTCTAAGTTAAATTCTTCTCTCAACTTGGCCCATTTGCTTGGCTTTTCCAATTTTTGTTTTATAAGAAAGCAATAATAGTCGTGACATTTAAAATTTTCTAAATCAAAGATGACCTTAAAATTGGGTAAGTTGACCTGCAGTCTCAAAGGAACGGATTTCCTGAGACCAGTCCATACAAGGAAGTTTGATTTTGTCAAACCTGCACTTCTGACAACGTTAAAAGACTCAATGTTTGACATATTGTAAAACAGATCACTTGTATTTTATATGCTTATCGAAATACGGTTTATAAAACACACTTTTACCATCAATTTTTATCTCTTTACATACATACATACATACATACATACATACATACATACATACATACATACATACATACATACATACATACATACATACATACATACATACATACATACGTTTATTCCACGTCCCCAAGGGGCTTTTCAGTGAAATATGTGACAAACAATAAAATACAATAAAATACAATAAAATTGAATCTATGTGAATAAAATTTAAGATACACCGAGAAATTTAAATCTCTTTGTTGTTCCATAAGATGTATTTGTACACGTTGTTGGGATCTTCAATTTCTCTTATATTTCACCACCATATTAATAATTCTTGATAAAAGTTACCGAGAAGTATTTTCTTTCGTAGTGCTTCATTTTACTGTTTTGCTCTAAAGTAGAGCCCATGAAGGAAATCGTATATGTTACAATTCAGTTCAAAGCTTTCATTTTACAAATATTTGTACAATGAGCCTTCATAGATGGTAAACATATTATAAATGAGCGATATTTTTAACTGGTGATAATGATAATTTTTCCTTGTTTTTTTATATCTACGTCAACATCTTGAGAATGAACGGATCAAAGAACGTAATTAATCAAGTGTTGCAACTCACTGAAGGATATTACATGCAAACGTTAACATATTCCAAGAACAACAAATAAGTTAATTCACAGTAACATTGATATTCAGGTGAAATAAACGGTAAAAACTTTCGATTTAGGATGAAATCCCCCTGCCAAAAATAAAACTCGAACTCAAGCCACAATTTCTTGTAAAACACTCCACGTTATAGCGTTGAAAAACAGTTGTAAATTGGGAGTACTCATATGAGTCAGGAAACCGTAACCAGTGTCACAATTCAAATCAAAGCTATCCAAAGAAATTTACAAATATTTGTACAGTCCTATTCATTAGTAAGAATAACACAAATGAACAATATTTTAACAAGTGATAATGCATATACCAAATAAATCAAATACGATTTGACATACGGATGAGCTGATTAATAAAACAAACGACTTTGGCGTATATAGGAAACTAAGATAGTCAACTCAGTGTTATTCTCGTATCCGGAAGAAATGGACCAATATTCACGGAAGAGAACGAACAGGTGATTCTAGGAAGCTATAACTGGAAACGTCTTCAGCGAACATCCCTCGACAGAAGCTTGCTCAGCGATTTGAGAGTCTGAGATTGGTCCTCGCACTCCGACGAACATGGTGAGTTGTTATTTGAAGAAGCAGTGTTTGAATCCGTGTTAAGGGGGTCTGTTCTGAATGTTTTGCTGTTCGCTGTTTCTGCAATCTTTTTTTCGATGTCTGTGAGCCTTGCTCTGAGTCTTTTCACATCCAGCTGATATCCAAGTCTTTCAGACATCAATAATGCTTCCTTAGCAGTATCTTGACTTTCGTGGAGCTTTTCCATTCTAAAATACAGGTCCGATTCGCCAATTAAGCGCTGAATTTTTGTTCCTCTGGTCTCTTGCCGACTATAATGTTCACTTTTAAGAATTTCCAGCCTTTGCCGACCTTCCTCGATCATCTTCGGGCTAACTACGCTTTTCCTTCTCAAAATATTTGTGTCACAATGGAAATTAAGCGAGGCCAGTTTACACACAGAGAAGTGCTGCTTGCGGAGATAGATTTCGTTTAAACAAAAACAAGCATTAATGCACTTCTCAAATAGCTCCTTGGCTTGGGCAGTCGCGGAGGTTTTAGTTGTAGAACCACGCAACGTGGAGGCAATTTCTTTGTACAAACTCCCCTCTTCGTAGAGCAAGAAAACAACAGGAAGGCAAACAGCAGGAAAGACCGACGCGATTTTCTTTGCGATCCCCAAATGCTTTTGCGCTTTGCCAAGCATCTTCCTTCTTCTGTACAGTACAGAGAGGTAGGTTTTCGACAGAACTTCAAGCAGTAGGCGAACACAGCCGGAGGTCTCTCCAATCTTCTTCACTACTCCGTGTATCAAGTCTTCTGATTCTTCAACCCCCCTTGTTAAGCTCAAAGCGACACTCCTCTCCAGCAAAATGACGATTTGTCGGAATTGATCACCGTCGGCTTGATGCGACAGTTCTTGTGCACGGCTTTCAAATTCAGCCCATTTTCCGTCATATAATAGTGGATGTAATGGATTTACACAACTATGCAAAGTTTGCAGAGCTTGCTGGAAGCTAGAACCATGACTCTCAAGCGAAAGCTCGTTCAGAGTTGGGTCTCTGAAGTCATCATCATCTGAGCTGGAGGTTGTAAATTTTGAGCTGCTTCGTTGTCTTTTCGTACGCTTCCGACTATTTCGTGCCTTCCTTGCATTTTCCGTCGCTGCATCAACAAAGCATTTGTAGTGAACATGGACTACATTGCGGTCGCCGAGTACCACAGTTGAAATCGCGCCATCGTTGACATTCACGAAAACCTGGTTTGAAATCTCCGAGCTCGAATCAATCTCACAAGCAGAAGGCAATATCAACAAACGATGGCAACAATAGCACCGATTCGGGTAAGCTCTCCTCCTTTTGGTCGCCATCGATATAACTGAAAAACCCAGCTTGGGAGTTGCAATAAACGTATGTATGTATTTATATACTACGACATGGGTTTTAAATGCTTACCCCATCAAAACAAATATCACGTGACATCAGAGCAAGTGAAGACAGAAAGCGGAAGTACTTAGTTCGCCCGGAAGACGGCCAATATAAAGTACCGCAAAGTTATAAAAACATTGCCAACCAAGCAAATTTCAGATTAAAAAAGTGTTCTTTTCAGTGATTATACTTCACCAAACCAAACTCAGAAGCTCAAAGGACGTGAAAGAGCAATGCACAAACGAAGAAACTAAAGAAGAAATAATTTTTTTAGACTTGTTTCCATCAGGCTAACTCTAATAACAGCATTGGGCTCGGATACGCTAACAACAGTTGTTCATCGGGTTGGTTAACATAGCAAACCGCTCACGGTGCAATTTTGTTTCTAGAAAAGAAGATAGAACACCTCTTGGACCAAGATAGAAGGCCCACAACCCAAACACAACATAAACGAGTGTGTTAGTCGCGTTATTCGCAAGTTGTAACCCACTGTATTGTCGGGTTATTTGGCTAAATACTGACTCAGAATACACTACACCTGTTTCTTATCGGGTGCCATGTTTAATCAGCCTCTATATCATGCGGGCATCAATCCCCAGAAAGCCCTTCATGTAAGCTATCACAACATCTCCCCCTTTAGTTTAACAACTCAACATCCAAAAAGGAGCAACTGACGCTACAGTAAATCAAAACTTATAACACTGTGCAATGTCACTCTAAACCTAGATTTTCCCTAACTTTGAGTGAAGGCTTTATGATTCTCTTAGGCCTACTAGCAAGAATAGGTGTTACTGGGGCACTTGTAAGTTAGGAGTGTCAGTTTGCATAGGTGATGCTGGCTTGGTCTCCGCTGGAGCGTCACTCACTGCGGGTGTCGGTCGATGTTGCTGCTGCTGATCCGGAATTGGTATCAAGTGAGCACGGTTCCTCCTTAGTGTGCTGGTGGGTGTTTCGACCACGTACGACCGAGGTGTTGATGCCGCTTTCACAACTTTCCCTGTGCGTTGAAGGTCTTTCACAAAGACTTCTGTACCCGGTCCTATTGGAGACAGGGGCTTTGCTTTGTGCCTGCTGTTGAATACTGTTTCCTGCTTCAACTTGCTCATGCTCTCTCGTGCACGTAGGTTTTCTAAATCGGGCCACTGCGGGTTTAACTGGGTATGGAACGTAGGTACACTGTTCCTAATTTGCCTTCCCATCAGTAACTGAGCAGGAGAGAACTTGCATGCTAGTGGTGTTGATCTGTAGGCAAGCAATCCTTTAGCGGGGTCCTTCTCTTTCGTGATCAGGTTCTTCACTGTTCTGACTCCTCGCTTGACTTCTCCGTTTGATTGGGGAAATCGCGGACTACTTGTGTTATGTTTGAATCCCCACTCCTTAGCAACATGTGAGAATTCTGCACTGTCAAACTGAGGGCCGTTGTCAGATCGCACTTGTTCTGGAGTGCCATGCCTGGCAAATATGGACTTGAGTGCTCTGATGACCTCGCTTGACTTGGTGGTCTTTGTCATCGCTGCTACTTCCACATACCTTGAGAAGTAGTCTATGACAATAAGGTAGTCGACGCCTTTTAACTCAAAGAGGTCTGTGGCTACGACTTGCCAGGTTTGCTGTCCCTGTGTAAGGCACAAACTCTGCACTGTTGTACTAAATCTTGGATTTCTCTGCTGAGTCCTGGCCACCAAACAGAGTTTTTGGCTCGCTCACGGCATTTGGTTATCCCTTGGTGTCCCTCGTGGATCTTGTCTAAGGTGTCTAGGCGCATGGAGGACGGGATTACGATTCTGGACGCCTTTAGCAGGATGTTTTGTACCACCAACAGCTCGCCTCTGCTTGACCAGTAAGGTTTCAAAGCATCCTTTAGTGAATACTTGTCAGGCCATCCCTCGTAGCAGTACACTTTGATCTGGCTGCAGACTGGATCCTCGTCCTGCGCTTCCACTATTTGCTGTAGTCTTGTGTCTGAGGCGGGTAGCGACGAGATCACACATCCGCTGTAAGCAACCATGTCGTCATCATCAATTGTGGCCTGGACCATTTGATCTCGAACTTGGAGTCTCGACAGCGCATCCGCTATGTGCTTCTGCTTCCCTGGAACGTGCTTGATTTCCTTAAAGTGGAATCTCATTAATCTCATCCTGAATCGCTGGATCCTTGGCGGAAGTTGATCCAGTGTATGAGTACTCAGCAGTGGTACCAGGGGTTTGTGGTCAGTTTCCACGAAGATTGACTTTCCCACGATGTGTTCCCATGATCGCTCGCACGCCCATGTGAGAGCTAGAGTAATTAGTAGGCGAAGAGCCACCTTGTGGAAGTACTACTAATAAATCGTTTATTATTATTATTATTATTATTATATTATTAGGGCTTCCTTCTCGATTTGTGCGTACCTGGTTTCAGTGGGCGTCATCGCTCTTGATAGGAATGATATTGGCCTCCAGGAGTTGTCTGATTGAAGCTGGAGAACTACCCACCTAAGCCAAATGTGGAGGCATCAGCTGCTACTTTGGTCTCCTTGTTTGGGTCGTATAGCGCTAGTACCGGGACTTGTATGAGGTCAGCTTTGATTCGCTCAAATGCTTTCTGCTGCTCGATTCCCCATGTCCACTGGTTCCCTTTTTGAAGCAGGTCTCTGATGCTCTTTGTCTTGTCAGCAAGGTGTTCTGAGAACTTGCTTAAATGGTTCACCATGCCAAGAAAGGTTCTTACTTCTTGCACATTCTGAGGTGGTGGTAGATCTGTGATTGCTCGTAGCTTCCCTGGATCTGCCTCAATTCCACTGGAGCTTATGACGTGACCAAGGAACTTGACCCGTTGTGTGCTGAACTCACATTTATCAAGGTTCAGTGTCACACCGGCTTCTAAAAAACACGTAAGAACAGCTTCCAGCCTCTCATCGTGTTCCTCCTGGTCTTTACCATGTACCAACACGTCACTTGGGATCCAGTTGCAGCTGTTCAGAGAGCTTTTTGTCTTTCAGCCCCACATCGATTCCGTCTCGGATGAGATCGTCCTTAAGAGTGACGGTGTCGTACTGCTTCGCTTCAGCGGCGGTAAGTCCAAACGAGACTACAATGTCATCGGCCTCTTCGCCCATGGAGTAAATAAGAGTGTTTACCTGGTTCTCGCCGTCCTTTTGGTCGAGTCCGGTCGCTTTTCGAAATCTCTCGAAACGTCTAATCCATCTGGGCCATCCTTCGGGTTTAAAACTAAATTTTTCCGGCGGTGGAACTTGATAGTTTGCCACGGATATCTGTTGTATAGTTGCTGCGACTTGCGGGTGTGCATTTTGAGCGCCGACTCCGTTCGACTCTTCAACTACTTGTGGTTGTTCAACTTGAACTCCGGCCGCGTTCGCCTCTGGTTCTCCCATACTTCCTCTGTGTCTGATTCTTCTTCAGTTTACAGGTTATTGGGAACGTCGGGTTATTTGGCTAAATACTGACTCAGAATACACTACACGTGTTTCTTATCGGGTGCCATGTTTAATCAGCCTCTATATCATGCGGGCATCAATCCCCAGAAAGCCCTTCATGTAAGCTATCACAACATGTATGAGTGTGGAATTCCACTCCTGCGCGTTCGCACAGTCGCTACGCTGTGATTGGGACGATTATGTTCCACGGGGAAAACTTGACAAATTTAGTAGAACATTTTCATGGCGGGAAAGCCGTGAAATATGAAGTTGTTCTCTGCAAGGAGGTTAATTATAGGAACCACTAGATTAATAAGCGCGGGAGCAAGCTTAAAAAGAAATCAAAGCGAAGACGTTTTGTAATGAATGCCAAAGCTAAATCGTTCTTTGTCAAGGCTTGTTGATATTGCTAAGGCCCTGGTAAACGAGGACTTGTTGCGGACGCAAATGTTTCCTTGTTTACCCGCCCGCGCAACAGTTGTTGCGGACCCAAAATTTCTGAAATGTTTTCCAGTTTACGCAGCATGGAAACATAGGATTTATTTTGTGTCCCGCTCGTTTGCTCATACAAGAAATATGTGGCCGCAACAATGTGTCCTCGTTTGCCAAGGCCTTTACGCAATGGTCGTTTAGTGTCACGCTATGTTGGGTCACGGTATTTCGTTTAGTCACGCGAACTGTATACTAAAACAGGGGCTCGTTTCTCGAAGCTCGCGGTAATTACCGGGCCCGTTAAGCTGCTTTGTTTTCCATTCCAGATGGGAGTTTCAAAAGTTTTGAAAATTATGCAGTAAAGTTATCAGGTAAAAAAAATGGACTTCATTAGAGGTCAGAACACACCCTACTTTTCTTGAGATTTAGATTTCAAAATATGGTTTCGGGCCCGTTAAATTACCGGGACTTTCGAGACACCTATACTTTACGTTGAATGCGATAAATATGTTTCTGTTTTGTTTGTTTGTTTTCTTATTTTCACAAAATTTTACCCTTAGCTTGCAACGGTTTATCTCGAGTTACTTGAGCTAAAATCCCTTCCACTGTTGCTCAGCCAATTTATTGTTCTTTCGTGTCAAGAGATCTCGTGATGTCTATGTTTTGATTTCAAAAAACTATAACCTGAAACTGAAACCGAAACATTTCCCTTTAAATATTCCCTCCATACGTCATTAAATTCGTTCCCTTTAAATATTCCCTCCATACCCCATTAGATTCGTTTGCGTCAAGGTTTACGTGAAAACAGTCACAATTTTACCGAGTCGACTGTAGTGAGGAGTGACAAGATTAAAGAGCGAAGAAATTATTTCTTCTGAATGATATATGAAATAAATCATATATGAACTGCGGAAATGAAATCAAATGAAGAATGATCCTCGCAGTTGCGAACGCAATTTATGCAATTGGGGTTTGAACCCGTGACCTCGCGATATCGGTGCGATGCTCTAACCAACTGAGCTATGAAGCCACTGACGTTGGGAGCAGGTCAATTATGGGTTCATATGTTCCCGTGAAAGAAATGAATGTGAATGATATATGAAATAAATCATATATGAACTGCAGAAATGAAATCAAATGAAGAATGATCCTCGCAGTTGCCCGTTGAAGTCCTGAATTTTTTCAGGCTTCTTTTCCGTATGCCTTGTTGTAGGCAACGGCGAAGAGCATCCGATGTGCCTTTGACGTATGGCAGAACCACAGTAGATTTAATTTCGGGTTCAGGTTCTTTAGTGGTTGTTCGTCCCTTGGTTTTCGTAAGATTTTTTTACAAACGAAAACGGATAACCATTGGAAACAAGGACCGATGACAGGTGTTTCTTTTCATGAGAGATAACTGATGGTTTTGTTATGAGGTGTTTTAATCGATCCTACAGGCACTTGACAACACCGCGTTTTACAGATTGCGGGTGGTGTGAATCATACGCTAGGTACTAGTCAGTGTGTGTAGGCTTTCTGTAAACACTGGTAGAGAGGTATTCATTCGAATCCTTGATGATCAACTTATCAAGGAAGGGAATTGAGTTGTCATTCTCAGTTTCCATTGTGAAACGGATCGTCGGCTGTTGACTATTGAGGTGATGTAAGAACGAGTCAACTTTGTCACGATTTAAGATGGTAAAGGTGTCATCCACATAGCGTTTCCAAATCTTAGGTGTACAGGGCGTCGATGTCAAAACCCTCCATGTAGAGGTTAGCTATAACTGCGGATACCGGGCTACCCATGGCTGCTCCTTCTTGCTGTTCGTAAATCAGTCCGTCGTACTGGAAGTATGTGGATCTAAGAACGAAACTCAAGAGGTCTGCAATCTGCGTAGGTGTTAGAGTCGTGCGGTTGGCAAGGCACGGGTCAGCTTCTAGTTTTCGCAGTGCAGTCTGTACTCCTCCTTCGATTGGAACGTTCGTGAACAGAGGCACTACGTCGAAAGACACCATGATCTCGTTTTCGAGTACCCTTTCACCGTTCACAATGGACACAAAATGAGCTGAGTTGTCAAATTTGCACTCTGAGTTCCCTGTTAGGGGAGATAATACATCGGCTAAGTAGGAAGACAGATCATAAGCAAAGGTGTTCACACAAGAGACTATAGGTCTCAGTGGTGTGTTGACCTTGTATATCTTGGGAAGGCCATAAATTCTAGGTGGTTTGCTTATGCTTGGGCCTGATCTTGTTATACACAGAATCTGTCAGGTGTCCACCTCGCTTCAGGCTCAGAAGTTTTTCAGTCAACTTTCGGCTTAAGCGGTCCGTTGGGTCCTTCTTAAGAAGTCGGTATGGACCAGTCTCAATCAGTACCTTCATCTTGTCATGATAGGTGTTCTTATCTAGCACTACACTGGCACGACCTTTATCTGCTGGGAGAATCATGATGGAGGCATCCTCTTTCAAACCTTTGAGTGCATGTCGCATCTCCCTGGTAATGTTAGGTTTGGGAGGCTTAGCCCGTTGAAGAATAGAGTTCACGCTACTCCTAACGGGGTATTGTCAAGTGCCTGTACGATCGATCATATCACTAGGCTCGATTTCCGCCGCTCACTCGGGTCCGAGCTTTCCTCCCCGAGAGAGAACGGCTGGACGCGTGACCCGGCGACCTTGTCACAGGAGGTGCTCCAATCATGGACAAAAGTAGTTGAGACACTCCCCGAAAAATAGCTTTGCCGATAAACGCGAGAGTTTTCCAATCCCAAATTCCCACATTTCAATCCCCCTTTTCAATGTTGTAACCACGTGACAGTGTCCACGCAGCGTATTTCGACGTTGCAAAGGGGGAGAGGAGGGTTTGGCTATCGACATAAAAATAAGTTCTTTTCAATTACGGAAGGATCCTAATAGAAAGCGTTTGTTTTGCTAAACAAATGGAATTGTACTATATATTTATTGAAAGTACTGAACTGAACTATCTTTAACACTGCAATAAAAACCGTTCAGTTGTAGTTAAAGTCAGGGTTTGTAGGCTTAAGAGTTTCCGCAGATTCGTTTCCAGTCTCCGCGCAATAGCGGCTGCTTCAGAACGCAGCAGTACCAATTGAGACCACACACGTTAGAAAACAACGAATCGTGTATGCAAGAAAATAAGGCAAAGTAAAGACCCAAACTGACGTCCGTGTAGATTTTGATTCGCGAAATGTGTCGGAGTGATTTTGCTGATAACAATCCAGTGACTGAACTTAAAAGCAGAAGTCTCGCGTGACACAAACTATTGCTGATACTGCGACACGTCTCATGAACAGTTCTCACACATACAAAAAACACAGATTTTCTTCTTCTGTCCTTGATATAGTTAGCAGAATACATGCCCTGAAGTGGCTTTGCAACGATTCACAACGGTTCACATTGGTTCATAGCGGTTCAAAGCGGTTCACACAACGCAAATAAAGTATATATTTTATGTTCTTTAATTGAGTATGTGAAGCGTTGTACACTTGGACGGAACTGCTGGCATAAACATGGATCACCGTCCGGGGATTTCGCTGTGAGCCTAGCGAAGAACGCTCCCGCGATTGAAATGGGGGAGTGAGGGTCCTCCAGGGGGGTCTGTGTTCCCGTGTTCCCTTCAAAATTTTAACTCTGTTCCCTTGTTCCCGTCCAAAATTACACCTTGTTCCCTTGTTACCCTTTCAAGATTAAATTTTATCTCTTATTCTTTGCATATACGTCCTAATTAACCAATCTGAACAAAACAAAATAACTGATTGAAGGTCTACAGTGTTGCTGATAAATTTTGATCATTATTTCTGTGATATTTTTGACTTTGTGAAAGTATTTCGTAACAAAAATTAAAACAAATCGGTCAGAGACGAGTAGACACGAAAGATGGCAACAAAAACTTGCCAAAGAAATCAGAAAACAGCAGAAAATCTCCTATCACCCCCACGCTTATGTAAAAAACGTAGGGCCTTGTAATTTTTTGTGTTTATTCCCCTGTTCCCTAACCTATTTGATGTTCCCTTGTTCCCTACGATTTTTTTGCTTTGTTCCCGTGTTCCCATTGCCAAATTTCCCGTGTTCCCTTGTTCCCCAAAAACCCCTGGGGGACCCTCGGGAGTGGTTAGCGGCGATAATCCAAGGCTGACGGGAAGTAGGTCGTCGCGTGATAACCCACAGACTGAAAAATCTGCCAGTGACCATAAGTTAGACTATGCACCAGTATCCGCAATGTCTGAGACCTTCACGTGGATGATCGAGGCATGGGCTGAGCTGCGATATTTGGACTGGGCTAAGGTGTCAAACGAAATGGTAACTGACACTCTAGGGCGGTTTCGGAGACGTACTAGTTTCCACTCACCCTTGGTAAAGACGTGATGGGCGAGTATCACAGGTGTGCATTTGCTGACGGTGCCTTGTGTGGCTTGGGCGCGTCTACGGCTACGGCTGGGACCGGGGTTGTCAGCGGTAAACTCTGCTTACTCCTCAGTCCGGAAAGTTACAGTCTCACGTAGGTTGATGGACTCAACGTTCTACCCATAGGCCCGTCTCAGGTTCGAAGCGTTTTGGCGGCCGAAGTGCACGGCAGGGGCGTGCGGATGGTGGTAGGAGCGATGACTGTGGTAACTACACCTGAAGTGTAGAAGGGGCTTGGGTCGATGTGCCATTTAGAGGGGAACACCAGAGGGATCATGCACTGAGGAGGTGCCATTGTGAAAAATGTGCTGAAATGTTTCCCAAAAAGCGAAAAAATGCTCAAATTCTGCTAAAAAGTCAATTAAGTGCTCAGGAGTGCTGGAAATGTAAAATAGTGCTCCAAATTAGAAAAAGTGCCGAAAAATGCCCAGCGAAATCGGGACAGGCCTATCCGTAGATACCGAATAAGGTTTAGCCACGGTAGGTGGAAACAAGGGCCTTTCCTGGCACTGTGGCGGTGACATAAAAAGGGGTAAACTCGACTATGAAGGGTGATTGGGCGTTGATAGCGGATGTGGCAGGATGGAGGGGTAAAGACGGTGCTGTGGACTGTGGCTCGATGGACGGGGTGGCCGTAGGCAAGAAGAAAGCGACGATTGCGCAGTGTAACGCGTCTAGAACCATCTACCTTTGGTGTGTCTCGCAGGGCGTGGCCAAATATGTTCTGCGCTGGCGAGATGTTGCGGTCTGGGTCGAGAGTGTTGCGTAGTTGTAACATGGCACGCAGGAAGCCGTCACGGTCAAGACTGCCTGTAGAGCCAGTGTTGGATATAAGACGCCGCTTCGCAGCTTTTACCACCAGCTCTTCTCTACCAAGGGGAGTGGGCGGAGGACAAGCGATGACGGACGACCCAAAGGCAAGGGAACGCCTCTCTACAGCCTGAGGTAAATTCTATCTGGGCCGCCGTCGCTGGAGAGCTCTACTACTACTACGACTGCTGCTGCTGCTGCTACTACTAGAGTGAGAACTCAAAATGTCTTAGAGATTACAGATAACAGAGAATGTTAGACCGTGGTTGAACAATACAAAGTGTAAGAGTTGGAATAACGATTGGAGAGAGTTGGTACCTGTTCGCTAAGGCGAATCAGCCTACCATTTGAGTAGCTTCCCACATTCATTGGCGGACACACTAACAATATACCACCGCCTAATCCTTTCCGGTATTCGTTGGAGAGGACAAAATACAACAGGGCGTTTGGAAGCAGGTTAAAATAAGCCCAGACATTCCCAGCTTTGAAGGCTAGCCCGAGCTTAACAGCAGCACTGCGGTAGGATGGTGGCTCTGCGAACACAAAGTAGAGAGAGACAATCATATGGGCTCCAGAAGATCACAACGCTGAAGGTGAGTTACCAACAATAAACTTGTGGATTTTTTCGCTGGTTCTCTCGTTCGTTGGGCTGATTTCGCACACTGCGCGTTCCGTTTGATGGTCAGGATCATCATTTTGATATTTTAATTTGTACATGTAGGAGTTCGTTCCTGTGTCTGACTCATACGATGGACGGGAATCATACACTGCCAGCAGTCCCTTTCTGGGTAATCGAGAACGCGAGCCTTAACAACGGGGCGAGACTGGAGCGAGTTGAAAATATGAGTTTTTCACGCGTGAGCGAGCGCTTGACCGTACAGATATTTCTAGAAAACAATAACTCAGTATGGAAAAGACTGGACCGACTGGCCGCGCAAGCGACTGTGGGATTGTTTGGGGGAACGCGTGTAAAGCCCCGGATAAACGGTCAAACATGTTCATCCAACATCGTATCTTCACTTCACTTATTTATTTGATGTAACCTCGTTCAAATGAATGATATTAAATACATCTCGGTCAGCG
This sequence comes from Pachyseris speciosa, assembly GCA_016490735.1. Lineage (NCBI taxonomy): Eukaryota > Metazoa > Cnidaria > Anthozoa > Scleractinia > Pachyseridae > Pachyseris > Pachyseris speciosa. The sequence goes on from JAEMWC010001036.1 coordinate 233,826, forward strand.
GATTCCTAGGGAAACGTAAATAACAATAATTTGCGGAATTTGGCGTCGTCCGCAATTTCTACAACATTATGCGGTAGATTATTCCAGTCTCTAATTGTGCGCGGCACAAAACTGAATTTGAATATGTTAGTGCGAGCGTAAATTGTGGAGTAATATCTATTGTGCATATGTCTTGTCTTTCTGGCCGGCTTTGATAATCCATCCAGGGGCAGGATTGCGTTGTTATCTAAACCCTTCTTGAGAAGACAGAGTCTGTCTATTTCCCTCCTGATCTTAAGTGACTTCCACCCTAGATCCTTTAAGAGCGTAGTGACACTGCCAAGTTCATAATTCTGGTAATCAGATGTTACGAAGCGCGCAGCACGCCTCTGTATCTTTTCGATCTCGTTTGATAAGTTATCCGTATAAGGATCCCATGCTTGGCTCGCATACTCGAGTAAGGGTCTTACTAGGCCAAGGTAGGCTGCCTCTTTTACTCTTCTGTCGCATGTTGAAAGGTTCCGTCTAAGGAGTCCGAGTAGTTTGTTGGCACGGCCTGTTATATCTGTTACATGGCGGTTCCATCTAAGGTCATCTGATATCGTTACTCCGAGATATTTCGTGTACTGGGCAGATTCCAGATTCGTGTGTTCCATAGTGTATTGATAAGTGATCTTGTGGGTGGTTTTACGAGTTATGCGCATTATCTTGCACTTGCTTGGCTCAAAGCACATGTACCATTTCTTGGCCCAAGATGATAGATGATCGATATCCTGTTGGAGTTGTTCGCAATCTTGGACTTTCGCGATTGGCCTATAACAGACACAGTCGTCTGCAAAAAGTCGGATTTCCGATTCGACCTCATCCACTATATCATTGATGAATATATTAAATAATACCGGTCCAAGGACTGTTCCTTGAGGGACACCCGATATGACTGGCGTCCAATCTGATTTTGACCCATTGATTGCCACTCGTTGATGTCTCTGACATAGGAAGTTGTTAATCCATGCTAGTGTTTTACCGTTTATGCCGTAGCGAAAGAGTTTCGCTTTAAGACGTTCGTGGGGCACACTATCAAAAGCCTTTGCGAAGTCCAGGATAAACACGTCAGTTTGGAGACCTTGATCAATAGTTTTGGACCAGTCGTGTATTACTGTACATAGTTGTGTGGTACAGCTACGGCCTTTATGAAAGGCATGTTGTCTGCTCGTTATCAACCCATGTGCATCCAGATGGTTCATAATGTTCGAGCACACTATGTGTTCTAAGACTTTACAGACAACACTTGTTAGTGACACAGGACGGTAATTGTTCGGGCATGATCTGTCCCCTTTCTTGTAGATTGGGCAAATGGTGGCTACTCGCCAATCTTCAGGGAGCTTGCTTGTTTCAAGAGACTTCTGAAAGATGTACTTTAGGAAAGGAGCGACTTGGGCTGATGATTCCTTGAGGATATAAGGATGAATTTCGTCCGGGCCTGCAGATTTAGATGCTTTGAGATCTTTGAGTAATTTGATTATACCGTTAGTTGTTACGACAATGTTCCCAATACCAGGTGTGGTTTTCCGCAGAAATGGAACGGAATTAAGATCTTCATGTGACCAGTGATTCTGGAACTGGGCGTTAAGTGTTTCAGCCTTTTCATAATCACTATCAACTGTGCTGTGTGTATCGCACGAGCTTGTTTGGCCGTTTAGCCGCCTCTCTCAACATTGCATTTAAATGGTCTTCCATGTTTGATCTAGATCAAACATTTCCATCCATTTCGCGTTACGAACAAATGTTTGACCGTTTAGCCACCCCAACCAACAAAGCGTGCACAGCCGAAAAAAAAAAGCAACAACAAATGAACCACTTAACGTCGAAATTTCAGCGAAAAAAATCTTTCTGTGGATTCGCTTTGTCTTGTGTTTGGTCAAACATTGTTTGTCCGTTTAACCACCCAACGTTATGTTTGACAAACACGATGTTGAATGAACATGTTTGATCGTTTAGCCGGGGCTTAAAAGACACAATCGCGTCTCCCCAAACAATCCGACAATCGCTTGCGCGCCGTATTTTCAAAACTGATAAAAATCTCCTTTTCCGTCCGAATCCTAACACGGACAGGACCATAGCCATTCCTTAACATCGACGTTAAAAAATGACAACGAAGAAGATAACAAGAAAACAAGACAATTAAAAGCTAGTTTATTATCATATTGACAAATGGTGGGCCTAGATAACAAAACCGAGAATATAAACGCTCTGAAGTCTGAAACAAACCGCTTCGTCGTTTTTCCTGTTCCAGGACAACTTTACTTTGAAAGTAGCATAGAAAACTCTGCGCTTCATAGAACGGCTGACAGCATGGGCACACACTCAGGTAAATAAAAAGTCTATAGCCCTCGTGATAGGCGCTTGAAAGAGGAATGGAAGAGCGGAATCAAGCGCGCGGGAAGCCCGCGAGTGCGCGGAGCGTGTTTCCTCGCTTCGCGTGCGTCCAATTCCCCTTCCAGTATGATCTGTGAAGCATCACACTAGTTCCAGGACCCACTCAAAGAACCTTCCCGCCATTACATGCTTTACAGCCATTCATAGAAAAAATAATGGGAAATATCGCGCGGGTGACAATTTACACTTAAAAAGACAATCCGTCGCAAACTGTCGGAGTACCACCTCTTAAAGGCGAATAAAAAACATTTTCAAAGTAAAATTCCGAAATTGCGTGGCGTACTGACTGACTGTGGAACACTCCATAAATAAATCAAGTCCTTAGAGTTGTAAACCATCGGGCCGCTGTACACTTCTCGCTCACAACTTGAATAAAACCGCTTCAGAAACTCCACGTGTGAGTCGTTTGATAGCATTTTGATGAACAGTCTAAAATCGTCCTCCTCTCCAGCCCCGCCCGCGTCCCCGGTTCCGTCCTCGAAATCCTCCACGACCTCTGTTTCCTTCGGGCATGCTCTGGCCTTTAAGGACGCCATTGGACGCGCCCGTGCGTCGTCCAGGCGGCGTGTACACAGATACGGTGTTAGACTTGGTCTTTTTAGGTGATTTCGTCTCCGGAGGAAGGTCGAACGTGATGGGAGTTATGCCAGCTCGCTTGCGTCTGAGAAACAAAAACAGAGAGAATATAATCAGGCGCTTTCACAAGGCTTTTTTATTTACCAATATCATGAAACAACAGTGTTGATTTAAGGCCGCACAGTTGAGGCATTAACGGAAAACTATACAAAGCCGTCATCATGGGGATAGGAATGGAGCAAACGAGGAAGGGGCGCAATGCAATGATAACATTGCGACCAGAACTCAGTTGACTAAAACATCATCACCTCAAGTACTTCAAAAGTGTGTTCTCGTTGCAAAAGGAATGTCACGGTTCTTACTGTAAAAAAACTATAAACAATAGACGACAACAAGGAAATGGAGTGGAGTCTTTTGAAAACGTATCGTTTTGAAAACGCCTCGTTTCTGGTGTGGATAGGTGAAAACGTAGGCTTTTAAAAACGGTGACGCAAAAAGGTTTTGTGTGGACAGCAGAAAACGCATCGAAATGAAAACGCTTACGTCATCCTTAACCTTTAGCTTGTTTGGAACTAAATCCTTGAATCTGATTGGCTGATGGCGCGCGCTCCAGCGGTCCGGATTTTCCCATCCGGACCCTGACTTTGAGGCAAAATTGGGAGCGAGCGAAATTTTTTATCCAAGTGAAAGCGCAAAAATGGCGTAAATGAATTTAAAATCGTTGCAATTTCTGAAAAAGGCGAGTACACTCAACTGAGTACAGCTTAACTTACCGCCATTTATTACTGTAAGTTGGGCGCTATGAACGCCATTTCGTGTTGTCATTCTTTGTTTTCTCTTGTATAATCGAGTGAACAAGAAAGTATATTTGTTGTTCGTTTGTTGTATTTTGTTGTCATGACATTCCGTCTCTGTGGTCGGTGTTGTAGAAATTATTTTGCACTTGTTGTTGTCGTTGCTGTTGTTCGTTGTTGCAGCAATAGCCATAGTTTTAATTTACGAGCTTTAACATATTTTACTGCGTTTAATCGGTTTCTTTGCTTTGCATTTTACACATTGACGTTTGTTAAGGTTAATTCAAGAAGAAACGAGGTTTCTTTTATCGTTCAATTTATGCCTTTGTGTTGAGGTGAAGGTTTCACGCGAGAGTCACTGTTTTCAGTTGCATAATGCTAGCAAACGTTAAAAACTCTGCAACGTAAACTTACCTCTAATACAACAAATGAATAAAGGGGGGTTGTTAGTTTCTAAAAAAACTGTGGTGCTGCGTCGGTAGGGGAGTGAAACACAAGAATTTAGTTTTATAATGTAAATCGACCACCGTACAGGGATTCGATTAGTTGACGTTTCGAGCGTTTGCTCGAAACGTTTGTACGGTGGTCAATACGTCTGTACGGTGGTCAATTTACATTATCAACTCCGTTGATAAACCAAATTCTCGTGTTTACCTCCAATACAGGTGGTTTTCATAGTTTAACGTACGTCACACCATGTCCTTTAATTTAGCGTTTTGGACAGCCGAAAACGCTGCGAAAACTGTAGCGTAGACGCGAATTCATTGATACGTTTTCGATGAAACCGAAAACGGATACTTTTGAAAACGCATTAGTGTGGACAGGGGCTAAGGAGAACATGCATGTTGACTCGGGGCTTCAAGAGTTCTGGTGTGCCCATTGATGCAGTGCCTATTGAGCCCATACAGTTTTTCCGTGTTTATTACGCGGTTCAAGTTACTGAGGAGTATTTTCTTTTGTAGCGCTCTAAAGTATAGCCCTTGAATGAAATCATAAATGTTACAATTCATAACAAAGTCTTCAAATTTACAAATATTTGTACAATGGGCCTTCATAGAAGATAAGCATATAACAAATGAACAATATTTTTGACTTAATCTACGTCAACATCTTGAGAATGAACGGATCAAAGAACACAATCAATTATAATGCAACCTAAGCATAAGGAAGGAAAGGTTTTAAGATAAAGCCTCAAAACAAAGCAAAACCGTTAAGTTTTTAACTTTCGACTAACGATGAAAACCTCAATAAAGTGAGAAACTCGAATGCAAGCCGCCGTTTCTCGTAAAAAGCTCCCCGTTAACAAGTAAACAATATTTTGAATTAGTCATAATAAGTAAATCAAATAACATTTCACATACGGATGAATTAACGAAGCAGTGCGACTTTGGCTTCGAGCATGGGAAAACTATAAATTTGTTCTAATTTGCAAACGAATAGGGCGAATTATTTACAGAAGTGCAAGAATCGATAGGTCCAGGAATCTCTCTGAATGTCTCTATGCTAGCTGATTCTGTAATCTTCCTGTAGATGTCAATTAATTGCTCTTGAAGCCGCGCCACATCCAAATTGAATTGAAGAGTTTCTGCTATCTTTAACGCTTCTTGTGCAATCTTCTCAACGTCGAAGACGGAAGGCCAAATCGACCTGTGCAATGAGTCGCTGGATTTTTGTTCCTTCCACTTCTTTACTGCGATATATCTCAGTTTGAAGCATCTCCAAGCAATTGTTGGCATCCACAATGTCTTTCTGGGTTATCATCTCTTTACTTCTCAATAAACTTGTTTCGCAATTCAAGTCCGTGAGCATTATTTTACACAGAGAAAAATGTTGCTTTCTAACGTACACTTCACATTCCAAACGAAAGCACAAGTCGATGCAATTCTGCAAAATCTCCTTGGCGTCACCGATTTTGGACTCCTTCGCTTTAGAGCTGTGCAAAATTGAGGCGAGTACTCGTTTGAAACTGCCCTCTTCATAGAGAAAAAATACAACGATCAGACAGGGTGGGAATCCTGAAATAATTTTCCTTGCAATCTCCAAGCACTTCTCTGTTTTTCCCAACATTTTCCTTTGGCGGTTAAGTCCAACAAGATATATATTTGCCAAACCTTAAAGAACAAGTCTGGTCGAGCCACTTGTCTGAGCAATCTTCTCCAGGCCACTATTTGACATATCTTCTGATCGTTCGAATTCTTTCTTTAAACTCAAGACCAGACTTTTCTCTAAGAAAATCATGATTCCCTGGCTCGATTACCACCACGATCAGCTTGAATCAACAGTGCTTCTGCAACGTTCTCAAATTCTTCCCATCTTCCATTATCTCGGAGCGGGTGCAACAGCGTTGCAGTGGTGGAACATCTGTAAAGCTTGCTCAAAGTTGGAGCTATCATAAATCTAGTGTCTGTCCCTAAAGAGTTGTTTTTTTCTCATCGTCATCCCAACTACTTGGACGGATACACCTCGAATTCCACCGATGTCTTTTCATTGGCTTTCAATTATTACTCATCCGTTCGAGAAACCACTTCCTTTTCTCGTGTGTGTATTCGTAATTACGTCGCTCATTCTTCACTGCTGGGAAAAACATCGTCATTACCGCCAGCTCTGGTTCTTTGGTTAACTTTTCTCTGCTGAGCTGAGGAACAGTAGGACTCTCCAGCGACCTCGTGGCGTCATGTTCTTTGATCTTTGCATCGCGTTCTGTTAATCGATTGTTTCCGAGACCAACATGGCGTTTTTCCTGAAGCCCAGACGTACTACTTTTAGCCGAAGGGTTAACATTGACAACAACGTTTTCGCTAAGTATCACTGTCTCACAATACTTTATTTTAGTGAAGTACCTATTTGAAACCTACGACCTAGAACGAACCACGTTACGCTCAACACAATGGTTTACTAACATGGAAAACCACCATAAAAGAGAGAAATCGACAAGAGTTAAACGAAATGCAAAACAGTCAAACATAACTTTGTCGTGACCGGTAATAATAAGGAGCCATAATGTAATATTTAAGCAGATTATGCCAAAACAATCTCTTGGATAAGAGCAACAACATCCTTTGCTTTATTACGATCAGCACTAATCTGCCTTAGAGGATCGGGAGCAAGAAAAAAAGCCTTTTGTGATTTTAAGAACATTGCTATTGACATTGAAATCCAAGAAGGAGCCATAATGTAATATTTAAGAATACTTTATTGCCGTCACCTTGTAAATACAAACGTTTTACACAATTGTTTTAAATGAAGTTTTTAGTAATATTTTTTACAATTTTTATACGGATTATAATTATGAATATCTTTTTTTCTAGCATTTTAGTAGATCAATAATTGTAAATTTAATTTAAAAATTATTATTATTATTATTAATCTTTTTAATAATTATAATTAATTCATTTCACTTTTTTTAAAGTTTTTATTAATATAGGCATTATGTAGAAATTATAGTTTGCCATTTTACTTTACGTTATCTCTATCTATGATTAGTATACAGCTTTTTCGGCAAAGGTTGTCCTAAGGAAGTCAAAAAGCGTACGCCCAAAAGGAGGTCTGGGACATTGAATATTCTTATGAAACGTCCAGAACTGGCGAGGCCGCAACCATACAGTGAAGCAGCCTGCGATAGCGTGTAATATGGATGAAAGAGGTTTTAGGAAACAATGTAGACGAAGTAGCAGCTGCTCTGTACATGACGCCAAAAACGTTCCAGCCTTGTGCTAAAATTCCTTAATACTGGGGAAGTAAACGCACAATATTTCCGACGACCAATAAATAGTTTTATTATGCATCCGCATGTGGAATTCGTAATTCCCGACAGAAAATGCAAATCAGTTCAACAGATATTTTCATGAATTGATGAATATTTTGTTCTTGTTTACAGCCTTATCAGTACGAGAGCCGAAGTGAAGCTTCTGGCACAGAATTTATAGGGACCACGTATAACTTTCTTTTGTTATGTTCTTTTAGAACCCACAAACTTACATTCACACGATCTCCTTCCATCGCGCTGAAACACTATAAACTCCGGGCCTAGCCCTACCCATCATGCCTTTAGATATTGTCGAGTACGCTTTTCTCTTCTTTAGGACAACCTTTTCCGAAACAGCAGTATACCACACAAGTGAATAGTGCTTTTTCGCGCGCTCTGATTGGTTAACTCGGAGGTGATTAGCAAGTACTATTCACCTCCAAGCAGCCGGCGTGCGTGATTTTATTATTTCCGACCGCTTGTCGGTATATTGTCACACAGAAAGCAATGTTTTGGTGCGCTAGTTATTCAGCTTCTGTGGTAAATATCCACCACTATTCACCTCCACTTCGATGAATAATTGTTAATTATTGTCGAAGATTATTTCTCATTCGTTGTTACACGGAGTAATTTCAATTCAAATTACCGAAAGGTCTAGACGAAATTTTTGCAGTCTGGTTTGTTAATGTGCAATATTTACGTTCTCGAAGTAAATTCAAATTAGGTCCTCCCTGAACAAATGGAAGAAATGATTCGTTTGCAAAAATCAAAAGCAAAACAACTTAACAGTTATTTAATCGCTCGGAGTTAGAACTGGCAAGAACTTAATCGGTGAACAATATTTTTCACGTACGAAATGAATGATGTAATGTTGTACTCCGAGCGACTGAATGGTAGGAAACGATTAATAACCCAGTCTACGGAGAATTCTGACGATTTAAAGGGACACAAAGACATCGTCTAAGAAAACCGATCACCGTAACTTATTGCCAAAAACTTGTCGTCAGAATCTAGCGAACATGCCGAGTTGTCATTCGAAGAATCGGAGCATAAAGAGCTTGAATCAGTGCCAGCAGGAACTGTTCTGAATGTTTCGCTGTTCGCTGATTCTGTAGTCTTTCTTCCGATATCTGCGAGCCTTGCTTGAAGTCTTTTCGCATCCAGATGGTATCCTAGTCTTTTCGCCATTGCTAATGCTTCGTTGGCAATATTTTGACATTCAAGGAACTTTTCCAACCTAAAACACAGGTCAACCTCGCCAATCAACCGCTGAATTTTTGTTCCTCTGGTCTCTTGCCGACTATAATGTTCACTTTTAAGAGTTTCCAGCCTTTGCCGACCTTCCTCGATCATCTTCGGGCTCACCACGGTTTTGCTTCGGGATAGATTCGTCTCGCAATGGAAATTAATCGAGGCCAGTTTGCAAACGGCGAAGTGCTGTTTACGCACATAAATTTGGTTTAGGTCTAAACAAAAACACGTATCGATGCACTTCTGAAATAGCTTCCTGGCTTCGGCAGTAGAGGCGTCTTCAGAACCAAGCAACATGGATGCAATTTCTTTGTACAAACTTCCCTCTTCATAGAGCAAAAATGCAACAGGAAGGCAAACAGTAGGAAAAGCCGACGCGATTTTCTTTGCGACCCGCAAATGCCTGTGCGCTTTGCCAAGCATCTTCCTTCTTCTATACAGTACAGAGAGGTAGGTTTTCGACAGAACTTCAAGCAGTAGGCGAACACAGCCGGAGGTTTCTCCAATCTTCTTCACTGCTCCGTGTATCATGTCTTCTGATTCTTCAACCCCCCTTGTTAAGCTCAAAGCGACACTCCTCTCCAGCAGAATGAATATTTGTCGAGCTTGATCACCGTCGGCTTGATGCGACAGTTCCTGTGCACGGCTTTCAAATTCAGCCCATTTGCCGTCATATAACAGTGGATGTAATGGATTTACACAACTATGCAAAGTTTGCAGAGCTTGCTCAAAGCTCGGACCATCGCTCTCAAAAGAAAGAAAACTCAGAGTTGGGTCTGTGGTGTCATCATCTGAGCTGGAGGTTGTATATTTTGAGCTGCTTCGTTGTCTTTTCGTACGCTTCCGAATATTTCGTGTCTTCCTTGCTTCTTTTGCATTTTGCATTTTTTCCGTTGCTGCACCAACAAAGCATTTACAGTGAACATGGACTACATTGCGGTCGCCGAGTACCACAGTTGAAATGGCGCCATCGTTTACATTCACGGAAACCTGGTTTGAAATCTCCGAGCTCGTATCAATCTCACAAGCAGAAGACGTGGCTGACAATATCAACAAACGACGACAACAAAAGCAGCGATATGGGTAAGCTGGCTTTATCCGTTTGTTTTCTCTCCTCCTTCTGCTTGCCATCGATATATTGATGTAAATAAGTCCAGTTTAAAAAGCTCACAACTTCACTACGACATCGAATTTAAAACCCCCTACACAATCAAAACAAATATCACGTGACGCCAGAGATAAAAGCGCATATCAAGTGAAGACGGAAGCGAAAGTACTTACTTCCCCCGGAAGATGGCTAAGGTACCGCAAAGTTATGAAAACATTGCCTACCAAGCAAAATTTCGGCTCTACCTCAGTGTAAAAACCTGTGAATCTCACGACTGACGTAAAACAAAGAAAACAAAACATTCTAAACAATGGCGTACAGCAAAACAATACCTCATAAAACAAAGAAAACCTCGCCAGGTTTTTACAAAATTTCAGACAAAAAGTGTTCCTTTCAGTGATGAAACTTCATAAACTTCACCAAACCAAACTCAGAAGCTCAAGCGCCGTGAAAGACCAATGCACAAACGAAGAAAGAAAAGAAGAAATAGTTTTTCTAGACTTGTTTCCATCAGGCGAACTCTAATAAATTATCATTTTATAGTGGTCTTTTTCTTGAGGTGCCTGTAGCCCGAATAAGCCGCTAATGGTTTCTATATGGGCATCCTCGCCTTATGCTTTTCTTTTATCGATTATTTAATATCTCTTGTAGTTTAATATATATTTATTTTGTAATTAAAAATAACAAAAGTGGCAAAAAGAAACTGAAACTGAAACTGAATAACAGCATTGGACTCGGATACGCTAACAACAGTTGTTCATCGGGATGCTTAACATTGACATACCGCTCACGGTTCAATTTTGTTTCTAGAAAAGAATATAGAAAACCTCTTGGACCAAGATAGAAGGCCCACAACTCAAACACATCATAAACGAGTGTGTATAAGTTAACCCACTGTATGAGCGTGGAATTCTACTACCGCGCGTCCGCACAGTCGCTACGCTGTAAATAAACAAAAATAGTTGTGACTGGGACGATTATGTTCCACGGGGGAAACTTGACAAATTTAGTATAACATTTTCATGGCGGGAAAGCCGTGAAATATGAAGTTGTTCTCGGCAAGGAGGTTAATTATAGGAACCGTTAGATTAATAAGCGGGAGACCAAGCTTTTTTTTTAATAACTTTATTGGGTTTCAATTATAGCACATAAATAATTTATTAAGGAAAAATAAGCAAAAGAAAAGATAAAACACCCAAATGGACGAGCAAGAACGAAACCAAGGGACCCCTGCGAGGTGCCGCCCATATAGGAAATACAATTAAAAAATCTAAAAACTTACACAAATAATATCAGCATGTGAACTATGAGCGGTGGCAAGCGCACGATCTCACAAGAGACCAAGTGCACGGGCATTCCACGTCAAATGTTGTACACAAAAGGCTCGTCAGAGTTTGTTTTTTTGCTTAAAAATAGATCAAAGCAAAGAAGTTTTATAATGACTGCCAATAACAATGGAAAAAGCCAAATCGTTCTTTGTCAAAGCCTGTTGATATTGCCGTCACGCGATGGTCGTTTAGTGTCACGCTATGTTCGGTCATGGTATTATTGAAAACACTGGAAAATACTAAATAGCAAGGACCACCGTTGCAAAATAGAAGAGCCGGATCCTGTAATAGATCTAACCAGCTATAAAATTGTAAACTAGAAAACGGTAAGAAACAAGCAAGGCTGGTGACACGGCTAGGAATATATATTTAAACCAATATTTCGGGAGGCACAGCCTTCCTTCATCAGGGTGTTACATATTATGACCCTAAGATGAAACGACGTTACAGTTTTAAAAAAAGTTGTACATGTAACATGATATTATAATAAAGGTAAACAATACAACGTAAAATAAAAAAAACGTTACAGTTTGAAAATTTGAAAAAAACGTAACAAGAAAACAAAAAGATAGGTATTATATTTCTTCTTTTCTGTTGATACCTAACGGTTCAAGAGTTTGACCTCTATCAATTAGATATGCTTCTCTGGCTCTTCGTACACCGTCACGATTAGATTTGGACAGTTCTAGTGGAATTAGTTGCATGTCAGAAGCGCTGTGACCGTTAGAGAGAAAATGTTCTGATACTGCAGTGGGTTTAGAGCTGTTGGTTTGTTTGTCGACTGTTCTACGATGTCATATACATGGTACAATGCAATCACTGTCACAAACAATACATAGGCGAAACTAAACGACGACTTAAGGACCGTTTCAACGAACATCGTAGAACAGTCGACAAACAAACCAACAGCTCTAAACCCACTGCAGTATCAGAACATTTTCTCTCTATCCAAACTGTCCAAATCTAATCGTGACGGTGTACGAAGAGCCAGAGAAGCATATCTAATTGATAGAGGTCAAACTCTTGAACCGTTAGGTATCAACAGAAAAGAAGAAATATAATACCTATCTTTTTGTTTTCTTGTTACGTTTTTTTCAAATTTTCAAACTGTAACGTTTTTTTTATTTTACGTTGTATTGTTTACCTTTATTATAATATCATGTTACATGTACAACTTTTTTTAAAACTGTAACGTCGTTTCATCTTAGGGTCATAATATGTAACACCCTGATGAAGGAAGGCTGTGCCTCCCGAAATATTGGTTTAAATATATATTCCTAGCCGTGTCACCAGCCTTGCTTGTTTCTTACCGTTTTATGGTATTATTGGCATTTTGTTTTGTCACGCGAGCTGTATATGAAAACAGGACACTCGGCACATTACGTTGAAGACGATAAATTCGTTTGTGTTTTGTTTTGGTTTCTTTTTTTTTTTGTTTTACAAAATTTCCTCCTTGGCTAGCCACGTGTTTATCTCGAGTTACTCGAGGTAAAATCCCTCCCTTCCATTGTTGTTCAAACAATTGCCCTTTCCTGTCAAGAGATCACATGATGTCTGTGTTTTGGCTTTAAAAGCAAATGAACTGAAACCGAAACTTATACGCCATTTCCCTTTAAATATTCGCTCTATACGCCATTTGCCTTTAAATATTCGCTCTATACGCCATTTGCCTTTAAATATTCGCTCTATACGCCTTTAAATTCGTTTGTGTCCAATTTTACGTGAAAAACAGCCAAATTTTTACCGAGTCGACTGCAGTGAGGAGAGAAGACGCATAGACCGAAGAAGTCATTTCTTATCGCTGCTTTCCCTGAACTTACAGACGGCGTTTGCAACTTTGCGGTGGAAAAGATGCCGAACGAGTGATCTTCCCTCACCTGAAGTCAAACCACTCGGATCTCGACTGCCTCCATAGGGATGGAAAATGCGATCACGGGATGTTTTAGTGGCGAACATACGCAACGCCAGTATATCATAAATATCATTAACAACTCTGGCACAGTCGCCGTAGGAGACAACAACGTAGTAGGGAAAGTGCAAACCGAAGCAAATGGCGCAGGCGATGTAAACAGCAATACAGGACCGAGGAACGATCACTGCGACTCATGCGAAAGACTTTTACCAAACAACGCAGGTTCGGAAGGAACATGGAAGTCCACTAAGAGAGGGAGAAGTAAACAAAAACATCGGCGGAATTCTAAGGAGGAGGATTGTGTTAGAGAAGTGAGTAAATTTAAAAGAAAGAAAATTAATGATCGAAAAAGAATAAAGAGGCAGGAGCGAAATTCAAGGTGCAGCCAACAAAGCTCGGATGGCGACACACCAGACCCGACACGGAACGAGCTTGCAATAAAAGGTGATAATAGGGAGAGTTTGAAACGAGAACTTAAGAAATTTCACCATCTTACAATGGACCTTCACCCTTTACGCGACAATGGCCGATGGACTGAGTTTGATT
>JAEMWC010001036.1:252500-297500 GCA_016490735.1 Pachyseris speciosa
AGTAGTATAATTAGCAAGGCCTGATATTGTAAGCGTAAAGGTTAGTGTAATATTAGTAGTGTAAGTAGTGTAAGTGTTGGAATTGTAAATAAAGTTGCATTATAATTAAAAAAAATGACTTAACAATCCATAATAATACAAAGATTTTTGGTAGCAAAAGGAATCACTAAGCCGTTAATTCCATTTGTATAACAAAGAGTGTAATTACAATAAAGCATAATGTTAAAAAAATTTGGCATTACTACATGTATCTCCACATAGCATTCGTCATCTTCCTAACAGTGATCTGATAATTTGGTCAAACACATAATAATAATAATAATCATGATTTGATTTTTCTGGACCTTTTGGTGGAACAAAACAGAATCAAAGTATTGTAAGTGTCTGTACACCACAACTTTTACCCCAGTTAAGTTGTGTGTAGACACAGAGGGTGAATGGAACCTACAGAGCATATCTATAGATAACATAATTATTTTAAAAACTTACTTCTCATCAACTACTGTATTTTTGTCATCTTTCCTGGACACTGGGGTGGTTGACTGATTCTTTGTCTACGATATATTTTGAAATAAGAAAACTGAGTAAGTAAATTGCATTTTTTGTAAGTTGACAAGTTACCCTAAAAAAATATGATGATGATGATGATGATGATGACAGTAATAATATCAACAAGAAGATTTAAAGAAGGTGGCACCAAAAAGCTAACACAAAGTCAATTGGAGTGGTCGTGATTATTACCATGAGTTTTGTTACACCAAAATGCAAACTTACTGGAGGCTTCCATGATAGAGTGATAGAACTCTTAAATGAGGGTGGATTGTGAAACAAGTCCTGAAAGGGAGTAAAAGAAACAAAGTCACTTTGACTGTAAGGAAATCACTGATTACAGAGCGTTTTCACACGGTGTCACAGTGGCCATTTTGGTGTCCCAAACTAAACCTCTGGGAATTGAACTCTGTTTTTATGCAAATACTTTCGTTTGTTTCAGTGAACCAATATGGCCGGTAGTCATGTCAATTAGCCTACAACTATAAACATAAAAACCACACACATAGTAAATCAATTGACATGTCCTAAATTGGTCTCAAGTTTTATTAAATGTACATCACTTTTCTAGTGTTGACTTGAGCACTAAAATAGAAATCCCATTATTCCATGCAAAAAATTCCCTCTCCATAAATAAAGAACATATTTAAATTTAACTAGAGAGGAAGAAGAAAGAATTAACAATCATTGCTTGGTTACTTAACAATAAAGACTGCAACCTGATTAGACGTGTGTAGTAATATTGCAAATAAGGAGTAAAAACTGATATTTTGCTGGTCAAAAATTGTAATCACTGCATTGGTTTGATAAGCATTTCAATGGAAATTGAGAACATATCATAACTGTCTTGGTTGATCTAACATACCTTTATCAGAGCATTGATGTTTGATGTTGTCCGAAGGGCCACAATTTTAATTTTATTCTCATCCTCTTGAAGGGCAGGACCTGTTTTTCCTTGTAAGGACAATCTCAGCTGTTTTATGTACACTTGGCAGCCTTGGGCAAAGTACTGAAGCCTGAAGCAAAGAACAGATGGTATTACAAACACTTACATAGTGATCAAAACTAACACAAGCATGAAACAAGTGAAATATTTCCATTGACCTCTTAGCTGAATAAAGATCAATACTACTTTCCAAGTCTCCAAACTTGAGTAAAAACTGATAGGATAGTCCCAAAAGGAATATTGTAGGGTACTTGGAGTTTGTACAATATAAACCTGGAAACATTTGGTCAACAGTAATTATTAGATCTTTACCTGAGTCGGAAATCCTTCAAACGCTCTGCAGCAGATGTATCAGTTAAAAATTCTGGATTCTGAGAAATAAATAGGTAAAGTTGTCTTTCTCCTGGAGCATTTCTTGCATCCATATTTGCATGTATTTGAAGAAATACAGATTAGCATGGGTAAAAGGATTACAGGCTCAAACCAGTTTGTGAGAGCTTGAAAACAAACTGTTTACGGGTATGGTCCTCTCCTAGATGACAAAACCCTGTTGGCAAACAGCTTTCTTTAGGGGACACTTATTCATGGTCCATTTAAATACAAGCACAACATAAGTAATCTATCACAAGTATGTGTTTATGCCTCTGTACGCAAACACCTACATGTATCATCACATCTCAAGTCTGAGTCCTCCTACACAGTACATAATATTATTTCTGACAGAAATGGTCTTTGCATTAGGTAAACTACTTTGATGGATAAAAACTAACCATTGCATGTTTGATGATGATGATGATCTTTATTTGTATCAATAAGAATAATATTATTCTACCAAGAAACCATTAGAAACTACTACTAGACCACAAAAACAAAACTAACAAAAAAGCCAAAAATAAAGGGAAAAATAATTAATATCCTCCAAAAACTTGAGCAAAGTGCTGTACACAATGATTACCTTTTTAGCGAGTTGGTGGAAAGTGAAAATAAGACATTCTACGTAGGAAAACTGAAGTTTTGGTTCAGCATTTTCTTCAGAAGCCTTCTCCTCTTCATCCCCTGGTGGTAGAGGCATGTATTGCTGAGAAAACAGAGACCAAAAAGGGTTGACTTATTTTTACTACAGTAACCATAAAAGATCAAATTAATAAGATGACTTCCATTTTTAAATTGTTCTTCTTTGGAGCAGGAATGTGATCAGTTATTGAGGTTCAAAATGTCCCAAACTCACCAGTAACAAGTTATAGATGGGTTCAGTAGCAGCCTTGACATTTTCTTCTGTCAGGCCATGTGGTGACATTTCTGCACACAATTTTAACATCTCAAGCTTGATATCGTCACCATCAGAAGCAACCAACTCATTCAGCTTTGGAAGAACACTTTCCACTATGTATGAAAAGAATGTTTGTGCTGATGCTCCTTTCTATAATAAAAATAAAAACAAGATCAACATCGATGCTGGTGTGCGTGTGTGTGTGTGCGTGTCTGTGTGCATTTTCAGTGTACTTCTAAGCATTAAAAACCAAAAATATATATATAAAAAAAAACAAGACAGTTTCCTGGGTGATCTTTTGACAGGATAACAGCATATACACCTGTAATAAATGATGGACAGAAGATGCAGGGTGCCAGATAAGATTTTAAGGCAGGGTGTCAACAAGGAATTCCATCGGGTCAAATTTCCAGTGCTCTCACCAAACCATTATAAATTTTCTATTAATTTGCTGGGTCATGTAGCTGACCTTGTAGGGTTTTTGACCCAAGACTCCTCTCTTATCTGAAACACTGAGATGGGAATAATAAATTTGTCTGGACCTTGAAATGGGAGCCATGAGGATGGTTCCAAAAAAGTGCATAACTTGCTGTCAGACCTCCTCACAGTACCTACCAACATTGTAGTTGGGGGCAAGACATGCTTAAAAAATTAATAAAATATAACTTTGGCTCACTCTGAACCACTGCAACTCCACTCAAATTTCTTGGATTTTTGAAATGAATATCTCGTTTCTGCCTTTCTGTTCTACTAGTTGTGGTATGAAGATAAAAGATCAACATTTTAGTGCAGGTTTTATCATAATTTTACTTTCAAATGGGAATGGAGTAAATTCTTTTTTGTGTGCAAAATCTATGATCAGTGGCATGAATTCCAATACATACAATGTATACAATTAGGAGGATGAAAAGAAAGTTTACTCTTACCACAAAATATGGAATTGCTTGTTTTGCACATGAAAGGAATCTGTCCACTACGTCAGCATCAGAAGGCTGCAAAAGGTCAACATCTAAGATTACATAATAATCTGTAAAACCTTTGAGTGTCTTTTTCCCAGTGTGAAATTTGGTGTCACTTCTAGTGGTATTGGCAAGTTCTCCAAATTTGCAAATAGTACAGAAGTGTCACAAAACATTGCTGGTCCAAAATTATGAAATTGTGTGTAAGCTGTGCTGCTGATTTCCTGGAATAAATATACCTGGAAAGGATGGTTTAGTTCAGCTTGTTCTGTCACAATGTCAGCAAGTTCTTGATGAGCACCAGCCATTGCTTTCAGAGAGGACAGGATTGCCATGAATTTACGGAACTCTTCCCCAGTGACATCTGCCATGGCCTGGACATTAATGAAAATATTTTAGTCTAAGTATCAACATGCATCTTCTCCTTACTGCTCCCTTTACATTTCTTATGGTGCTGGCTTGGAGAATTTACTCCATCTCTTCTTTAATCAACAATCATTTATTTTATTCTCACATCCTGTATGTTTGATCTTAAGTAATGGTTCCAATTACAGCTCCAAGGGTTAACAGATCAGTATTTCCCACACAAGTTGACAATAAACTAATTACACGAACACCATGATTAAAAAAAAAACATAAGATAATGCAAAGCAGGGCTGCAATCTCAGATACCAACAGTGTTTAAACACCATGAACAGGACACGTCACAAGTGCACAATGTGCCTTTCATTTTATTAGCCGAGAGATTATCATCACTGATCACAGCCTAACTGAAAGACAAACAGAACTTTTCATGAGCTTGCAAAGCAAGGAATACATTTAATAAGTACATGTAGTATACTGCAGTGACAAAATCTACAGGACAAAAGATGCTACTAAAAATAATCATTTTATTATAATGGTGGAATACAACTGGAACATGAAGCAGGCTCATTTAAAAGCCCAACTGCCTATTTTGGATTGTGCAACTTTCACAGTCCTCCAATTCTTTGTAGTCTGGTAAAACAATAGCCAAAGGTAAGCTTTCTTAAAGCCAGAGAAACTAGCTAACAGCTGGCACCTTGCTTCATTTACAGTATATCTCTGGTAATATGATATGTTCTTTCCTGGAAGACTGTGAATGCTCCAGACACTGGCTTTCAGCCAAGATATCCAGTATTAAATATCTAAGTTTAAGTTTTATAATGTTATCTTGTACCTTTTTTATCTCCTCAACAAGGTATTCCTCTGTTTCATGGGAGGGGTGCAGCACTGTCTTGCCATATTCTTCCACAACACCACTTAAAAACTTAATAGCACTTTCCCTAGACACTTCCTCTCCATTGAGAATTTGTGAGAATAGCCCTCCAATGGTTCCTGAATTATCAAACCACAAAACAGCAGTGAATAAACAACATAAAACAACTCTTATACAATTAATATACAGCAAAGAGATTTCATGATTTGGATTAATACCTTTTGGCTCCATTTTAAAAAGGGATGTGAGTGCATTCTTGACAATGGTTAATTCAGTGGGATCCTCTGGAAGAGATAAAAAAATAGGTACCCAGTAGGGTACATGAGTCTAGTGCTTCGAACTGATGATATTTGTGACTGATTTCACATGAATTACAAAGGGTTGGAAACAAATGGAACCTGACATGGACACCATTCTGTAGGGGGCATTCGGGTACTACTTGGAGGAGGGGGAGAGGGCTGGGAAATGGGAATGTGGTTCATGGCATTTTCAAAATACTTCAAATAGGCCCTGAGGCCATGCATTTCACTTGGGGGAGGAGGGGTCTCATATTTTCTAAAAATAAATGGAGAATTTCAGCATCATGTTTAGTCTGTGCCCAACGTGGGTGCAATCTTGGGAGACAATTTTGAAGAACAACGTGCAAAATCCTACACTCTTGTGCTGAAACGCGAGGCTGGACTTATGAAACTGAGACCACGCAATCAAAATGAAAAATATTTATTTCAAACCTGAGACAAGAAGGTCAAGTTACAAATACACGTTACATTTTACTGGTGACATTACCAAGTTTTTATCATAACCAACAAGTTAAAAAAACGTTCAATAACCAGATAGTTTGTCACGCAACTTGTGAATAAAATATATTAAACTGATCAATGTTGACTTTAGGTATGATTTTAATATCTCAATTCATACCACGAAACGAATAACCAAACAAGAATAAACAATTTAGTACTGCAGGTGATAGTTGTCTCACATTGCACTTACACAGACAAAAATATAGAAATTTGACTTGTGTAACACTGTGTCAACTCTTAAGGTGTACATAGCAATGAAAACTCAGAAAAACTGCACAATTCTTACGGTTTTATCTACAAACATCTGTGGAACTGACTATAAACATGTTTACGTTCGCTGAACATTCGATTTGTCTTCGACAGAGCGATTAATGTCAGCCTCACAAGAGGGGTTATCGTCCTCAAAGGACGGTTTAGTGGCCTCAACCGAGGGCTTTTTGTTCTCAAAAGTGTAAATCATACTAATCTTACACGCAAATGCAGTCCGCTTGAATTGATCACAACGGCTTCGTGTAAGCTTACGCTTATATTTGTTCGAAACCATCGACCTAAAAGTGGTAGAACACTCGCAATACCTTCTGCTTGATTGATTCAAAGCATGTTAAGAAGAATCTAGAATATAAATTCAACGTAAAACGTACCGGCGGCTTCGCGTCGTCAGCTACAAGAATCTTCAGCACAGATTCCCACGTGCCATTTTCGGATGCAGCTTGTCCACGAACAATTTTCATTAGATACGATCAGATATGATGTATTCAAGTTTTCGGATCGATCGAGAAATATTGCAGCAGCATTCGTCGATACTCTGACGTGCCTACCTTGTTGTCTGTTTGCGTATCCACGTTTACGAATCGATTGAAGAAAATTGAGTCGATACTCCAACGCAATTGTGGACAGTGAACAGCTCTGAGTAGATAGAGTCTAGAGCGCATGCGCACTAGACTCAAAAACAATAAAGTGAGTGAGAACGTAAGAAAGCACTTTTGTGTGACAGGGAATTTGTAAGTAAGGTACTTTTGCAAGGCTTTAGGATATTATTACCATCACCATAACCACCACCATCATATGCATCATCATCAACATTACTGTTATTGCGTTCGATGTTAGAAGAACGCATCCTAATCTTGGGTGCCCTGTGATACTAAGTGGTGAGATTTTTCGTTGTTCGTGTACCATTTCTGCGCCATCTTGCATTACGTCATAAATGATATTGTGAGTTCAGCCTCGCTCTGTTTATTTGCCTGCTTGTGAAGTTTGACGTTTGACTCAACAGGCGAACTTACCTAATTTGGGTTGACCTAAACTGCAAAGTACAGCTCATATAAAGTACGGCGTTTGACACAGACTTTGCAGACCGAAAGTAATTTTTTGGAAAATTGATTTTCAAGTGAAATGAACTACGGTAAGCAGCTAGACTCTGTGGCACCAGCACGTGACATGTACGATTATACTAAAAAACTTTCTGTAAAATCAAGCACTGTTTGTGTTTTACCATATAGAGAGCAAAGTCAACCAATGTTAGCTTCATTTACATAAATTTCCCTAGCTGTTGAAGGAAAAAATGTGATTCCCTGGTAGACCATAAGTGCTTTTGTGACATAAGATGCTGAACACATCTCGTATCGAGCATGCTGGCTGAGTCTGAAGCTTTTAATATTCCCTGCAAATAAGAACCAAATCCTTGTTTACACTTCAGTGTTGTTTTCTCATCGCAAGATCTGAAATATTACCGAATCACAGCTAAACACCAGCTGACAAGGAAGCACACAACCGATCACAACCGTGTCACCTCATATTACAAACCTGTCATTGATTTCAGTATTATCACACCAGACTGCCGCAGCAGTCTTTCATCTTTCCTTATTTCCTGGCCCGCCTTAGGTAATTATTTAATTGATAGCAAGTCAATAAAAATCAACTCAACTCGATGGATACTCGAACAAATTCCTGATCAACGATTACAACTAGTTTACTCGTATGTATCAACAAATCATAATTATAACACCCTTCATGTAAATGACACAGTTATCAAAGGGAAATGTACTATTACAGTAATTTAAAAATCACAAGTGAAGTGTATAAATTATCAACTATGTTTACATGATAATTTCATTACATTCAAAACAGTGCTCTTTGGTAACTTCTGGGAATATAAAATAATGGTTTTTTTGTATCAAAACAACACTGAACTCCATTGCTATGTTTTTTAAGTTAAATATTAAAATACAATGACAACATTTTATATTCCAAACTGTTAAAATGGCAGTGATGGAAAATGTAAAGTAAAGTGGTGGTTATGTTGCAGGTAAAAATTAAATTAAGGTTAAAAATTTTTAACCTGGGTTGAATTTTGTCTCCTAGAGACAAAGGGAAACAAGATTCAACCTAGGTTACAATTTTTTTTTATCTGAATTTAATTTTTACCTGTAACAGTTATATAGCCAAAATAGATAAAGGAGCATGCATACTCTAAATAATCCTGCTATTAATACCTGATTGTAACAGCTGAGACAGTACATCTGCAATTCTAGGCAAATGTTCTGGTGTGTCCTTACAGAGATCTGGAAGGCCTTTTATAGCTTGTCGTCGAATCTGACGAGGCACAAGTCGGCTTGTCAGGTTAATAAGCTACATTTGCACATACACAAAAGGAGTGCTGGTGACTTTAAAAAACTTAACACAGTGGAAAGAAAAAAAAACATTCAATGTTCCTCTCTGAGCTTAAAACAGACCAGTTTAGTCTCAGTCTGTGAAAGGACCCTAACAAAACAGCACCCAATGTTTGCCCACAAAACTATTTTTGTTAATTATCACTGAAATTTTGATGTCATGTGTTTTCAATTGGTTGCTTTTTCCCACTAATTATGCAAACTGTTGGTTGAAAATGTTTGATCTGGATCAAAAATGTAATAACAGTGATTTCAATGCAAAGTTGGGAGAGGTGGTTAAACAGTCAAACATGTTCTCCCAACACTATTTTGGACAGGAATGTTTGATTATTTAGCCAGGATTTTTCAACGAAGATCTTTGATGTGATTGTCAAATACTGGTGGTGTAAAACATTTTAGACTTTGGCCCATTTTTTAAGCATGGGATTCACTCTAAATCAAAATCAAATCAAATCAATTTATTTAAGCTTGATAGCGTGAGGAGTGGTTGCCCAATCTCCTGAGCCGGGGGCTACTGTATGAAACGTTTGAGCATTCCGGATCGAATTGGAATTTAGAAGAGTTGTTTTTTGAGGAGAGGGGAATACCGGAGTACCCTGGGAAAACCCTCTCGGAGCAGAGAATAGAACCAACAACAAACTCAACCCACATATGAAGTCAGTCTGGGAATCGAACCCGGGCCACACTGGTGGAAGGTGGGTGCTTTCACCACTGCGTCATCCCTACTCCATACCCCATGCAACAAAGTTTCTATACCACAAAGACAAAACAACAACTGAGTGGGTAGTAAGGATGTGGCCCTATCCTTGGCACTTACCATGTTATCCTCATCCTCGCACAAATCCAACATTGCATCTATCGCATTTTCTTGTAGCTTTGGAAAGAACTTAAAGAATCTGGTTATAAACTGTGAGGCAAGCCTCTTCTCTGCTTGAGAACCTTTCACAGCGGCCAAAATCAACAAAAAAGCATTCTCGTGCTGTTGAAACAAGAATGTGGAACAAAAACAGTCATGAAGCGAAAACAAAGTCAAGAAAATTGCATTTTGACGTCCGCACGTGAATGGTGCCAGAAAGGCGCCATGTTGGAAATTCAATCGAAACATGCTGACCTCTGCTGCTTTTTCCTTTGCATCGGCAAGGATCCCAAACTGCTTGTACAGTTCTTCGACACCTGCCATGTTGAAATACGGTGTTAAGGTAGGAGGAAAAAAGAAGAATTTATGACTTTACTGGATAAAAACTTGTTTAAAAAAAGCGTCCAGAGTGGTTTCAGCTTGGAAGCCGCGCGTGGCCTCACTTTCATGCACGCAGGAACAGCGGTTTCTCGTCAAAAAGTTTCATATTGGACAGCAACAAATCCAGCAACACATTGCCTAGGGGAGGAGAGATTGAGTAAAAGAATAGTCACAAGGAAAAGTTCTTCTGCCTTCAAGTTAAGCAAATATCGAATAAAATGCCACTAACTACAAGATCGTTAAATCGTCTTTATAACTTTTGAACTTTTTTTCGTCGAAATAGCGACATAAATTTGTTCATGGAAAATCGTTATCCCCCTACCCCATAAGAAGGTTTATAATTGGATGCTGGAAGTTAAATGTTGCAATATTCTTTGATTGTTCCTCAGTTGAGAGTGAAAGGCTGTTGAGTCAGACGGTTTTCGCCATGGAAAATGTTACAGGAATCTTTCTGCGTAAGGAAGTTGAAGAACTGAGAAAACAGGGTGAAAGCTGGGGATTGACTAAAGGGGAAATCGACGAGGCCATTCTTCGTGCGCTGGGAGGTAGTTTGTTTTGATCATGCTTCTTAAAATGTGTTGTTTTGAGAACAAAAGCAGCGAAGAAAGTCTCATTGATTTCGAAGTTTTTTTGTTGAATTACTAATCGGTGTTCTTTACATCAATCAGAGTGTTAGGTTTTCATTAATAGGAGCTTTTCTTCGATTCTAAGGGAAATTTAAGCCTTAAACTTTATACTTCCAAATCTGTTTTAGCGAATGTTTTTTCCTCTTTTCCTTGAATCAAAGAAAAAAGCTTAATATAAGCCTACTTGATATTAGCCGTTCAGAAATTCAGTTGACGTAAAACTTTGCATACAATTTCTATTTTTACTTCTAGATAAGTTATTTATAATTCATTTTATTTTCTTCGGAGATAATATAATAGCATGCCTACTACCTTAAACTGGAAGTCTAACAAAGTTAAGTTATTTGTTAAGCGGCCGTCGCTTAGCGACGAGCCGCTTCTAGTAATACCCTTTTTTTTTTTTTTTTTTTTTTTTTTTTTTTGTAGTTTTTTTTGTCGTGGTGTCCGTCGAGAGGCCCGTGCCCCTCTCGGCCAGAGGAAGAAACAATGACATAAGTAAAGAAATAATTTAATTATACCGGATCCGGTATTAGAACTCGCGACCATCAAATTCTTAACTCGGCCTCTTATCCAACTGCGCTAATGAGACATCTGTTGCGGCGACCGAGGAATTTTGTAGTAAATAAAGTCACTAGGTCGGTCACGCATCGTCTCTTTAAAATCCGTTTCAATGCCCAACGGTTACAGAGAAAAGAAATGTTTTCTCAGAATTGAATTACTCCAGTGTACATCCCATAACGAAGGATATTTATTTGAGAGCGTTTGTTTTGAACAGTATTTCAGAACAACAGATGATTGGGTATGGAATAAAGGTAAGAAGGGTGTACAGGTTTTATTTGGCGTGATTATAATTATTTTCTCGATGCTCGCGTCGGTGTATCTAAACTTTGCGTAAAACTTTTGCGTCAAACTTTTAATTGACTAAAAGGCACCCAGATTAGCATCACGCTTGCTTTCCCGATATTGCGTGTAAGTTATGTTTTTTGTCTGTTTCACTCGTGGGAACGGGCACTTCTGATTGAACAGATATTATAGTTTTGAAACTGTGTCCTGTCTATGGTTATTTTCGTTTCACAATTCATTAGTTTTAAAAAAAATCTTTTTTGGGCATTTGTGTTTCTTTTCCGGAATTATAAATTGTAACAACGTTTAAAATAATTTATAAGGCCTATGAAATCTTAAAGAAAGTCCATAACTTTCACTGAATTTACTTTACATGTAACGAGATTGTTCGTGACCCGGTTTTGAAGATAAACAAATATTGACCGAGTTAGTGATGGTGCAATACCGGAAGTGAAATCAACCAACACAGCTCTTTTGCGTGGCGTTGTTTGAACATACCTTGGTGGTATTGAGATATCAGTTATCGTCGAGAAACCGGTCAACGGATCGAAGACTCAGATTTATACCAAATTGTTCGCTTTCTTTGAAATTGTCAAACAAATCGAAGTGCCAGTGTTTTGTCAAGCTTCAGCTGGCCTTGGTTTCTCGCGTAGCGAATATCCATAGAATCGGTTGAGTACTTTTCCGTGTTAAATTGCAAAATAGGTTTACAGCTTAAGCGTTGACAAAAGAAAAAAGAAAAACAAGTGAAAAGGAATAGAAAAAAAAAAGAGATCAAGGAAAAAAATATTCAGACTTGAACCACCGACCCTAAGCTGCCATTACAGTAGGAAAAGAGCTCACTAACCCACTAGGCCACCATATCCTTCTCTAAACGCAAAATCGAATTTTAAATTCCTTATTATTCAGAGTGACGAATTGACTGTCATACCAACTGAAAGGTGACAAAAATTGAATTACGATCAACCTGAACTCATCCTGTGCATTAATTCGGCTCGGATGATCAAAAAGGCCGCTTCTAATTCTCGCAGAATTTCTTGTTTTTTTTTTTTTTGTAGTTTTTTTTGTCGTGGTGTCCGTCGAGAGGCCCGTGCCCCTCTCGGCCAGAGGATTTTCGTTGAGAATTGTCACGCGATTATGAAAAGAAAGGTAGCTTCGTGGCTG
This sequence comes from Pachyseris speciosa, assembly GCA_016490735.1. Lineage (NCBI taxonomy): Eukaryota > Metazoa > Cnidaria > Anthozoa > Scleractinia > Pachyseridae > Pachyseris > Pachyseris speciosa. The sequence continues at coordinate 264,801 of JAEMWC010001036.1, forward strand.
ACCATTTTTGCCAGCTTGGGCATAGTATGAAATGCCATATTCTCGACACTTCAAAAATTTTGTGGCTTTGCCTCGTAGGCTAAAGTTTCGGCAGTCTGATTGATCTCTCAGTTTTTGAACGCGTAGTATGCCCGTTGGGTTACCGGGCAAACAACGGAACTCTTCTACAGCGCATGCAACCGAATTTGGAAACTGGCGCGCATCGGACGGATAGTCATAAAATCAACGGTCTCTCTGGTGGCAATTTGAGGGAGATAAGTGGATTTGGTTGGAATTTATTGGCTTTCGCGTGGTGAGGGTTGGTTCGGAGGCCCCCTGCCTTCAGTTATTTTGTAATGTACAGTACTCGTAGGAAACAAAATCGACGAAATGGCGTTCAAAACGGCTAGAAGGCACAAGGCGGCTATTGAATGAAGGTAAGAAGGCTTTACAGGTTATATTTTGAGTGATCATGATTATTTTCTCGATGCTCGCATCGTTGTATCTAAACTTCGCGTAATAATATAGAGTGTAAACTTTAATTGACTAAAAGGCAATTTATTACAGGTAGACAAACAAAAAGATTTCTGGCCTTCACGTGGTGAGGTTTCGTTCAGAGCTTCCCTGCCTTCAGTGATTTTATAATGTAAAGTACTCGTTGGAAAAAAATTCAACGAAATGGAGTTAAAAATGACGGCTAAAGTTCAGCAAGGAGGCTATGGAATAAAGGTAACAAGGCTGTACAGGTTATATTTTCAGTGATTATAATTAATTTCTCGATGCTCGCGTCGTTGAATCTAAACTTCGCGTAATAATGCAAAGAGTATAAACTTTAATTGACTAAAATTCACCGAGAGGAGCATTACGCTTGCTTTCACGATATTGCGTGCAAGATATGTTTTTTGCCTATTTCACTCGTGGGAACGGGCACTTCTGATTGGACAGATATTTATAGTTTCGAAACAGTGTAAGGCCTATGTTTATTTTCGTTTCACAATGCCGTTGTTTAAAACAAAATCTTTTGATATTTGTGTTTCTTTTCCAGAAATTGTAACAACGTTTAAAATAATTCATAAGGCCTATGAAACTTTGAAGAAAGTCCATAACTTTCAGTGAATTTACTTTACATGTAAGGAGATTGTTCGTGACTCGGTTTTGAAGATAAACAAATATTGACCGAGTTAGTGATGGTGCAATACCGGAAGTACTAGTGATGATACAATACCGGAAGTGAAATCAACCAACACAGCTCTTTTGCGTGGCGTTGTTTGAACATACCTTAGTGGTATTGAGATATCAGTTATCGTCGAGAAACCGGTCAACGGATCGAAGACTCAGATTTATAGCAAATTGTTCGCTTTCTTTGAAATTGTCAAACAAATCGAAGTGGCAGTGTTTTGTCAAGCTTCAGCTGGCATTGGTTTCTCGCGTAGCGAATATCCATAGAATCGGTTGAGTACTTTTCCGTGTTAAATTGCAAAATAGGTTTACAGCTTAAGCGTTGAGAAAAGAAAAAAGAAAAACAAGTGAAAAGGAATAGAAAAAAAAAGAGATCAAAGAAAAAAACACTTTACTTTGCATTATTCTTGAACCACCAACCCCAAGCTGCCATACGAGTACGAAATGAGCGCACGAACCCACTTGGCCACCAAAACCTCCCCTTAACGAAAGTTTGAATTTTAAATTGTTCATCATTCGGAGTGACGAATTGACTGTCATGCCAACTGAAAGGTGGCAAAAATTGAATTACGACCAACTTGAACTTATCCTGTGCATTAATCCGGCTCGGATGGTCAAAAAGGCCGCTTCTAATTCTCGCAGAATTTCTTGTTTTTTTTTTTTTTTTGTAGTTTTTTTTGTCGTGGTGTCCGTCGAGAGGCCCGTGCCCCTCTCGGCCAGAGGAAGAAACAATGACATAAGTAAAGAAATAATTTAATTATACCGGATCCGGTTTTAGAACTCGCGACCATCCAATTCTTACCTCGGCCCTCTTATCCGATTGCGCTAATGAGACATCTGTTGCTGCGAGTAAGGAATTTTGTAGTAAATAAAGTCATGAGGTCGGTCACGCATCGTCTCTTTAAAATCCGTTTCAATGCCCAAGGGTTACAGAGAAAAGAAATGTTTTCTCAGAATTGAATTACCCCAGTGTACATCCCATAACGAAGGATATTTATTTATTAGTCCATAACTTTCACTGAATTTACTTTACCTGTAACGAGATTGTTCGTGACCCGGTTTTGAAGATAAACAAATATTGACCGAGTTAGTGATGGTGCAATACCGGAAGTGAAATCAACCAACACAGCTCTTTTGCGTGGCGTTGTTTGAACATACCTTAGTGGTATTGAGTTATCAGTTATCGTCGAGAAACCGGTGAACGGATCGAAGACTCAGATTTATAGCAAATTGTTCGCTTTCTTTGAAATTGTCAAACAAATCGAAGTGCCAGTGTTTTGTGAAGCTTCAGCTGGCCTTGGTTTCGCGCGTAGCGAATATCCATAGAATCGCTTCACTACTTTTCCGTGTTAAATTGCAAAATAGGTTTACAGCTTAAGCGTTGACAAAAGAAAAAAGAAAAACAAGTGAAAAGGAATGGAAAAAAAAAAGATAAAAGAAAAAAAAATTTTCACTCTGTTGAGACTTGAACCACCAACCCTACGCTGCCAAGACAGTATGCAATGAGCACATTAACCCACTAGGCCACTAAAACCTTCTCTTAACGTAGATTCGATTCATGCCAACTGAAAGGTGACAAAAATTGAATTACGATCAACTTGAACTTATCCTGTGCATTAATCCGGCTCGGATGGTCAAAAAGGCCGCTTCTAATTCTCGCAGAATTTCTTGTTTATTGATGTTTTACATGTGAAAAAAGCAGAAAGAATGAAATATATTTGAAAGTGCTAGTAGGACTTGGAAATTAACATTAATAGTGGTCCTTTCATGTGGGAAGATCAAAGCATAGACCACAGTAGCTCTAAGTACATGGCAAATACTGCCAAGAATGTTGTTTTGTGAACTTGTTTTTGGCTTAATATTTTTCAAACAAATTAAAATTCTACTTTCCATTGTTCCAGATTATGGTAGTGCCAGTACAACAAAGGAAACCAAAGGTTAAACTGGTCTGAAAATTTTAAACCAAAACCAAATTTAAACCCCAACATATATAAATTTACTTGGAAGTAAATTTCTCTAAAATGCTTACTTGAGAGTAGCAACAACTAGAAATGTCTATTTTCGCAACTGAGTTTGAAATAAAGCAATACATACATTTTTTGTATACCGGTAATTTGAACCTAAATTTGAGATAGTGTCTCCACCCTTACTTTAAGTTCATCATTATCTTGAGGGCCACTTGGCCACTCAAAATTCTTTGAAACTCTCTTTCACAGAGAAACCTCCCTCTTCTTTGAAGGATGAAAGCAAGACAAAAACCAAGGGACGCAGTTACCTCACCAGTTGTTTACAAGTGACGGGATTTATTATCTTGCTGCCTATTGTGTTGTACACAGTATTGACAGCACTGAGCATAGCAAATCCATCAATTGCATTGTATATTGGACAAGCCACTGCTGATTTCCAGTACCCATTGCAGCGTGCAATTCGTTTTATCTCTCTGCCCATGCATCACCTCTTTGATTTGTCAAAGTTTAGTGCTTGGGACTGCTTGATAGACAATCCACTGTACATTCCAGGTACTGTATTGAAATACTTTTGAACCTCAGTGAGTTAGCTGTTTGATTTTATTTAGGCAAATGGTGTCATCTTTTCAGTACTGTATCATAACCAGAGCTCTGGTTTGCACTCCAAGGCTCTTGGTATTTTTAAAAAGTGACCTCCTTAACTTGCCCCAATTTTGGCCATTAAAAAGATTATTGATATTAATATTGATTGCAATATTAATATGTCTTCAAGGAGTAGCTTAAAGCTAAAGCTACACAGGAAGTGATATCACTCATTTTAGTTCTAGTATTGATAATAATAATAATAATAATAATAATAATAATAATAATAATAATCTTTATTTGCTTTTGTCAATGTATACTTTTTTTTTTATTACAATTGAGAAAATTTGTATGTAACATATGTTAATCTAAATATCTATTGTAATAGAATGATGAATAGTTTCTTTTGAACTCAGACAAAAACATTGATCACTTTGTTGTACAATCTGGTTAATTAATTTTGTGACTGCAGCTGATGTTTTCAGGTGTTTTGGGGTTATTAATACACCTCTTTGTTTCAGATTTCCCTTCCTTTTATTCATAATTACTTTTTACTCTCTGTCATGATCGGACCTATTTTTTTTTAAGTCCAGTGATGGTCAAGATAGCAACAATGGAATGCATGCCATAACAAGCTGTCCTTTTTATTTATATAGATTTCTTCTTTACTTAAAATATTTGTTAATCAAATTATATTGTACACATCAATATTATAGATCTTTATAGATTTATAGATTTATCTACATTGTATGTCATAGAATTTTTATATAGTTCATAGGGGGTCAGCTTTATATGAAGATTAAGTTCTTCCCTGTTGGTACCCTATTTGCATATTTTTATATGTAAATATTTACATAATTTAATAATAATTTAGAACTTATATAGCGCATTTTCCATGTGTATATGTTCAAATGCGCTTTACAAGCAGATGGAATTGGAATTTGGAAATGTTGGTTTTTGTGGAGAGGGGAAAAACCTCTTGGAGCAGAGAAGAGAACCAACAACAAACTCAACCCACATATGACGTTGAGTCCGGGAATCAAACCCGGGCCACATTGGTGGAAGGCGAGTGCTCTCACCACTACGCCATCCCTGCTCCCCATCTCCTTAAATAATAATAATAATAATAATAATAATAATAATAATAATAATAATACAGGCATGTGGGACCCATTAGTTCCAAATCAAGTATACTCTTAAGATAAAATTTGTCTTGAAATTGGGATGGAAAGATTTAGCTTTCAAGAGGTAATATTTGAAAATTTCTATCCAATCCTTTGTTGTTGTTGTTGTTTTTTTTTTAGAAAAGCCTGACTGTGCATTATGCCAAACAGTAAAGAAGATTGCCAGTCGTTCCAGTGCAAATCTCACCAAGGTTGTCTTCAAGAAGCGGTATTATGACACTGGGTATCCTGTGGTTGTAACAGGCATGCCAGCCTATGGAGATGTAGAGCACAGTTTTGAAAAGTTCATGGAATTTTTCCATACAAATCAGGCAGATTTGGAGCAGGATGCATGCGAGTTTTTCACCAATGGTGCTACAAATGAGTCAATCAAAAATGTCACTGAATTCTTGGCAGACTGGGACCACTACAAGCCAGAAGGAAATATATTGGCATGGTTAGTTTCCCAATGAGCTAAAACATTTTTTTCTGTTATCCTCACTAGTCAAAATTGGACAGTTAATTTCAGAATCAAAACGTTCGGTACATGAAAAATATGAAATACAATCTAGCGTCTCTGAAGTGCTTCTGAATAGCATTCCTGTGAATTAAGCTAACTCTCGAATTTTATTTTAACTGATTCATGGACAACCTGCTCATATTCAAAGTACACTGTACACAAAATGGAAGTCTAGGAATAGAAGTATTTTTAAAAAGCTGTGATGTTCCAGGCTCATTTTTGTATTGCACATGTTATTCTGCCGGTAATTATTGCCATTAGAGTAATTGGTTTTCTCCATAATTTACATTTCACAGGAAAATTTGCTATGGAAAGGGTTTGAGGGCACTCAGAGCCATGTTTCCTCGTCCATACTGCATTCAAAGTGAAGGTGCTTTAGACAAGTCCATTCATCTGTTGCAGCCAGGCAAACCAATAGGAGAAGATGATACTGAAGCGGAGCTGATTTCAGAGACGGTACATACTCTGCCATCATCTTTAGCAATGAGCTACTGGTATCTTGTTAATTAGACTGTTGTTTGGTCCAAGAAACATCCTTACCTTTGATCTCCTAAGAAAATCGTCTGACAATTTATTTTCTCTCTCGCCAGGCTCGTGGCACATTTGACAATGTGTGGCTGGCCCAGGTGACTGGCTCAATATCTGTCAATCTTTTGCCTGTTGATGACTGTGATCAAGAGTGTGAGAAGTTTGAATTTACCCTTAATCAGGGTGATGTCTGTAAGTATAATCTTTTCTTTAGATTCTGTTCTCTTTAGATCTTTTTCTTATATTGCATGCTGACTCTGGAACAATCTACCTTTGCATGCTAGGGAGGCCCCCAATCTCAAGAATTTAATTGCTACATGTAGGCTCAAAAAACTTTAGTTGGGCCAAGATGAGTGCTGTTGTAACGTCTGTTCTAATAATTGTTATAGCCTAATGTATAAATTAGTAATTCTTATTTTTTATATGCTCTCAATTTACTATTGTTTGGCTCATTAATGTCACGCATTTAAATAAAGTTTTCAGTTTCAGTAGATCTTATAACTAGGCACTTAGAGCTCCATCAGAAAAGCCCCAGTTATTAGTCGTGAAGGGTTTATATTCTAATGTTACAAGCCTTGCAGTATGACCCAAGGCCTTATTAGTTACGAGAATTTAAAGTTCTCTGATGAATGGTTCTTTTGTTTATTAAAATTAATGAAGACTCTGTACTTTTCCTTGTCCTTGCAGTTTTCTTCTCTCAGCACACATGGATGGCAACGTTTTTCAACCTCGGAAGTGAGCCTGCAATGGTTTTCTCTTCCTCATTTGCTTGATAGAGGATGAACATGTTAACACAGTGTTGGCTAACTAATGTATTAGGTGCTTCTTAGTGTAATGGTTGTAAGAAAAGTAAGAAATGTGGTAAATAAATAAAAGGAAGAAACCTGCATGTGGATTGATGTCTTTGGATTCATGTTTCAATCACAACCCTAGTCACACTAGACTGTTATTCTAGTAAATAACCATACCCCCTTAGAATGTTGTTTTTGTTCCCCCCCCCCCCCCCCGCCCCATCAACCATACAGAAATTCCAGTCCAGCCTCATAATTTCCTCTGACGATGACTACTTTGGCTTTTGACACTTCCTCCCCATGGGAATTCCTGATGGCTTTCTGTGAAAATTATGAATATTTTCTGGGACCACATACATTGCGAAAACTTTGTCCATAATTTGTAGGTACCAAAAGAGAGTAGGGAGGCTTATTTTCCGAGGACACTGCTCTACAGTCAACTTATGTACCCCTAGAAACTGCAAGAAATTTGAATACACACTTCCTGTACAAAGTGCCTCTTTGTTAGCTTGTTCCAGGCCTTCTGTTAGAGGGGAACTAGTGGACCACTGTTACAAGCATGAGCCATGTCCAATGGCCTTGCTTCTGTAAGTCTTGTGCAGCTTGGTGATAAAGCATCCAAACTAGAAAATGAAAGGTCACATCTTTGACTCCTGTTGGGAGGACGCAGAATGTTTTGGGACAGTGTAGCCATTACAACTTTTAATATTTCTTTAGTTCTTCTGCACCTCAAACGGTTAAAATAATATTTTGATCAGAAATTTAATTAAATGTCATGTTTTTACAGAGGGAATAATAAGAAAAAGAAAACAAAAAGAAAAAGAGATGGATCCGCTTTTCTCTGTTAAGAGTCCCTCCGGTCGTCCTTTTCAACTGCCTTGGCCTCGTTTCCATGTAACATGCTTCTTTTCGGCGCATGCGCACATCGTTCTCCCTCTTGCTTCAACTCTTCGTTTCGAACAGAAAGGTAATTTAAAAGTCGGCTTTAACATTATCACTTTTTCGCATATTTTACGCCATTTAGGTGTATCTAAGTTTGTTCAATGTGTCCTTTGTTTTAAGATGAGTCAGTCAGTACAAGTTTTTGGCCGAAAGGTGAGTACAAACACCGCAATTTATGGGTAAAAGTATGTTGACCATCGGACACGTGCATACCCGTTTTTTAATGGCGGCAGTGAATTATTTGGAGTTAATTCTGAGAGTACACTATTTAAAGTTCCTTTTGCACTGTGTGCTGATTGATTGAAGTAGATTTATTCAATACTAGCAACGGAAAGCTGTTTACGTGCGACAGAATGTGTGCTCGATAGAGATTTTGTGTTGTCAATTTGTTTTTTCGTTGTTCTAACTAGAATTGTGTTTAATTTAAAATATCAGAATTTTTGTATATTCAGCAAAACTGCTAGTGTTTGCTTTCCATTTTGAAATTTTATTTTAAGAGTTTCTTGGCGATCAAATTGGCAACGTTGTGTTTGAAGGCTCATTTCTGCTTGTTGTTTGTATATCTAGTCCCAGAAGCTATTTCATCTCTTACCACACACATAAGCTTATTCACCTTGCTGTCTGGTTATTTACCTCTTGGTGTTTACATGATTCCAGGGTGAAATTTATTCATCCAGGGATGATTGGCTCAACCTCGGTGTAAAAGCCTGTGAAACTCTCAAATGACGTAAAACAAAGAAGACAATACATTCTAAACAATGCTGTAGAGCAAAACAATACCTCATAAAACAAAGAAAACCTCGCCAGGTTTTTACATGAGGTAAACCCAGATTATTTCATCCCATTCTTCAGCACTGTGATGATGTTAAATCCTGGGGTGAAACAAATTCCATGTAAATGGTCTTCCAGGGATGAAAAATAACACTTTTATACATGAGTATTTCATCCTGGAGCGAAACTATTTTCATTTGTCCCAGGATGAAACTGCACATGTAAACAGTTGAACTCATCCCACTTTTCATGTAAATGCATCCTCGGGGAGCTTTTAACACTGTCTTTGACTACTGTCAACTCAAGGTTGTGTGAAGGTCATGGCAAAATGGTTAACTCTGTTGACCCAGGATCTTAGGGTGAAATCATCTCTTTGTTTTCATCCTGGAATGTAATTCACATGTACAGAAGCCCCTGAGAAAAATGGTTAGAAGTTGGAGGCTAAGTGGAGACAAAGCATGTACAACATACATTTATTATTGTTGTGGAGTGACAGGTAATTGCACCTGGCTTGTCATTCCATTTTGTGCTTGTATCCCAACTTTTGGCCTTAAAATAGGGGTAAACCAGATGAAATCTGTCATTTCAGTTTGTTGTACTTCAAGTACTCACGGGCCCTGCATTTGACTGTCAAATTTGCTTGGATAAGAATAGAAAAAAGTACCTTTAACTGTCCCCAACATCATATTACAGTGCAACGACAACCGGGGCCACCCGAGGTTTTTAACCAATGAAAAGGTGATTCTTTAACAAAGAATTGTGACTTGCAGTTTTCAAAACCAATCAAATGCAATCCTAAATTTAACTAGTATTTTTCAACCGTGAGAACAGACGCGACAGATTCAAAATTTCATCACAAAATACTTTGAAGCGGCCGCATTTGATTTTTCGCCTGATTTTTCTTCATAATTCTCTGATTCTGTGGGACGTAAAAGAACCAGTAGGGACGCAACAAAACTCTGGCAGTGACCACCCCTAGTGTCTGTCTTAATTTGATATTAACATTACGGGGGCACTCATAACTCATCTTCATTAATTGTAAACTGCGTTATAAGCAGTCTGGCAAAGTCCCCCGGCCAGTGTTGTAATGCGCATTTGAATATTGCATAGAAAATGCGCAATATAAATGTGATATATTATTATTATTATTATTGTGTGGACAGTTTTAGTCCATAAATGGATTTTGATTACTACAGTGGCCTTTTGTCGAAAGAATTTGAATTGACAGTGAAAGATGTCTGAGCGATTGAAATCCAAAACAAAAATCGGCCCAATATTTTTTCTAAACCTTTGTGATTTACGTAAGCCAGTCATTACAAAGTGACTGTTGGTATGTTTTTCATTGCTGATATATTCGTTGCGGATTTTACAAGATTCACATTTGCCGCTTCCACTTTTTTAGGAGGTTTGTGGTTGTAATAAAGGGCATTTCTTGCTTTCAAATTGTTTTTAACTTTCGACAGGTCAGTAAATGCCGAAGTTTATTTGTGGCCACTTAAAAATATTTTTTTTCGGTGACATTTTAGATCTGTCGATGCGTCTATTCCCACCGCCAAGTTAAATTTAGGATTGAATTTCATTGGCTTTGAAAACCACAAATTTGAAATTCTTTGTTAACGAATCTGTCGCTGATTGGTTAAAAAACCTCGGGTGGCCCCGGTTGAAGTCGTTGCACTGTAATCATTAAATAGTATTATAAGACTTATCTGGTTCTCTTTAGGTATGTGGGATTATTTCTTGTACCTAGGATCTTTTGTTTTGGAATAAATTGAAATTAAAGTAAAAGTATCTACAATAATAACTGCAAGTGATTGATGGAATTTCCTTTTAGAAAACAGCCACTGCTGTTGCCTTCTGCAAGCGTGGAAATGGCTTAATCAAGATCAATGGCTGTCCCTTGAACTTAGTGGAACCATCCACCCTGAGATACAAGGTACTAAACATTGATACTTGTTGTCTACCTCAGACCATACCACCGCTCACTGCTTGTTTCCTCTGGATTCCCATTAGCAGAGTTTTTGGTGTTGGTTCCATTGTATCCTTAGCCCTTTTTTTCTTTTCTCACTCAAATTTTTCCTTTCCTTGAATGTATGTTGTTAAGTGGTATGTCATTCAGTGAGTGATGTCAGTGATGAAGTTGTACACACACACATACGTACGTAGGTACATACATTACTTTATTTACCATCGGATTTTAGAGTAGCTTATACAGCTAATATATACTCTTTTCGAACAGTGTGTGGGTTCTTCAACGTCCCACAGAATCAATTATGAAGAGTTGTGAGACAGGGCCTACAGTTTATCGTCATTATTCTAGAAGACTAGAAAGTCTAACCATTTGCAGACGTCATTACAAAGGCAGCACTTTCACCCTGAGTGTTGGTCTGGCCAGGGTTTAAACCTGCGACCTCCCACACGGTAGTCCGGTGCGTTACCAACTGAGCTAACTGGTCGGCAACTGTCTCAGGCGTTTCAAAGTGTATTATAGTAGTGATAAAAAAGGCAGAATGAAAGCAGTTGTGGGCAGCAAGGGCCAAATTCCTTTGCCTTCTAAGGAATGCAGGGCTGCCATTAAGGGCAGGGAGCTGGGGGTCTTCTCTAGACATTTTGAGTTGTATCCCCTGTAACCCTGTTACTTCAAAATGCTTCATAGCTCAGTTGGTTAGAGCATTGCACCAGTATCACAAGGTCACAGGTTCAAACCCCGTTGAAGTCCTGAAGGCTTCTTTTTGCAATTGCATTAATTGCGGTCACAACTGCAAGAATCATTCTTCATTTGAAAGAAAAGCCTACAGGTTGCTTGTTTACAATGTTAATGTCTTTTGATCTGTGTCTCAGGTTCAAGAACCCATCCTTCTTCTTGGAAAGGAACGGTTTGAGGGTGTGGACATCCGTGTCCGTGTTAAGGGTGGTGGGCACGTTTCCAGGATTTATGGTAAGTGTGTGGTTGTCAAATACACTATAGGAGGGTTTCATAAAAGTATGTTGATCTTACTGCTAAATTCAAAGAAAAAAGCAGTGGTTGCAGGTCATCTGGACATCTGATTAGACCATTAATTTTGCTGATGCAAAGACACATTTCAGTCTCCTGGAGTGATAAGTGAGCTCCTTTTAATCATTATTTGTTGACCAATTACTGTAGTTTGTTCATCTCAAGCTGGTGGTCAGTCAGAGTTAACTTCCCTTTCTGTTACTGTTCTTGTTTAGCCATTCGTCAAGCCATTGCCAAGTCCCTGGTAGCTTACTACCAGAAATGTAAGTATTGTTCTACCAGTACCGGTATCTCATTCCTTTCTGTTAAAAAAAAAATAGAGCAAACCAAATATGCCAATGTCACAAGAGGTCATGCACCCCTTTCCCAGCATGCTCCATCTCCTTGAGGGAGACAAATATTAAATTAGCTTGTGGGACGACTCATCATCGGTTGATGATCCTTGAGAGAAAAGGGGGATTTGTGGTTGTCTGTGTTGTGCTTCAGATTTGTTTTTGGAATGTTGAAACCAGTTTGATTTTTCTCTCTCCAATACTCATCATTATAAATATATTATCTGTAACAATGGAAATACAATAACAATAATAATAATAATGATGATGATGATGATGATTTTATTAACAGCATTTCCACTAGGTGGCTCACCATCCGTTAATATCTGGCAGGTGTAAATGGCGAATGGGGTGGGGAAGGGAGGGGAGTGAGGAAATGAGGAAAAATGGGGAGACTGGGGATAAGGGGAAAAAGGAACACCTGTCTTCCTTTTTCCCTTCTCCTCAGTCTCCCCTGTTTTTCTTTTTCTCGCTACCCATCCCTCTCCATTTACGCATGCCATGCAGGCTAAATTCGTACTGGTTTAAAAAACGGTAAACCAAAAAAATTCAAACCACAGCATCTGTGTTAAGACTTCACAGGGAACGGACGTAAGATGGTATAGAAATTCGTTAGCTCACCATTTGTTTCGTTTCAATTTCTTTCTTGTTTCCTCCAAGTTAATCCAAGTGTTGGTGGATAGTGGGTGGTAATTAAAGGTTTTATTTGCTTTTATTTTAGTTGTGGATGAGGTGTCCAAGAAAGAGATCCGTGATATTCTTGTCCAGTACGACCGTTCGTTGCTCGTCGCAGATCCTCGCCGCGCGGAGGCCAAGAAATTCGGCGGACCTGGTGCTCGCTCACGTTACCAGAAGTCCTACCGTTAATATTTTTATTTACATGGAGTTGAAGTTCAATAAAACGTGAATAATTTGATCGAACTGTCATTTATAGCTTGTTTATTAAAGCTGTTTTAAAAGATATTTCACGCGAACTGAAGCGTGGTTGCAGGGCGCAAGGGGATGGTTTCCTTCCATCGTTGAGTAGCACGTAAGTGCCACTATCTCCGCAAAAATAAATAAATTACATTTAAGTAAATAAACTAAAATAGATAAATTACGTAATAAATTAAACACTAAACATTACAGTAAACCAAAACATCGCGATAAGTCAATATTATATCTAAAGTATGATAAACATACCCATCGCGAAAGTCACAGATAAGTCCAAGCGGTAAGCAGTCGGAGTTGCACACAATCCCCTTGAATAAAAAAATTCCCTCAAGGTTTGTTTACATTTGATCAATGTTTGTTCAAAGGACGCAAACAACAATTTGTCAAGATTTACAAGATGATTCATTGTACACTGTGGAAAAACGTAGCTATTTCTTTTGAGTGTTATTTTTCAATGATGAAAGATCAACACGTGACAGTTGATTTAGCATTCGTTTAATCCAAGTACCAATTCCATATCAATCGAGAGCCAAAGGACCGAGGCTTGACCTTAGTGGCGTTGTAATGTATCAGTCAATTCCAAAACACCCGGGCATTTGACTTTTTTGAAAAAATTTGATCAAATGCGCGCCCCGCTGTGTTTCCAGTTTTGACTTTCAAATGCCCCACTGCCAGGGCCTCAAAAAAGGGCAAATCAAGCGTAAATCTATAGCAAAATCACTCGTTGCATGAAACATTTTGGCACGCTCCCCGCTCATAATGAACATTTTATTCTAAAAACGCTTACCTTTTTTCAAACCAAATCCGAAAAATTGTGCGCCAAAACTCTTTTCCGATCTCTTTTTGTCGGCACTCCAACAAACTTGAATGAAGGCAGCGTTGTTTACTATCAACTTAGTAAACAACGCAAAACCTACGCGGAATGCGCGAAAACCTTCGCGAAAACCTTTAGCGGGCGACCACCGACCAATGTTTAGCCGAAAGTCAAATGCCCCACCGTGCGGGACAAATTTCGGTTCAAACACCCGGGGGAGGGAGGGGGGGGGGGGATGGGCGCTTTTGGAATTGACTGATACGTAACCTTCAATGCATATTGCACGTCAAAAGTTTCCTGTACCAGGTGGTTTCAACTTTTAGGTCCGATATATAGATGAAATTCGTTAAGTACGACTGGTGTTTATTGCGCTTTAAAAAGTATAAATTTACTAGCGTTGTTAAATACAAGACGATTCTAAGTTTGAAATCCCAAGTCCGACCAAAGAGGTACTAGAGACAAACTGATGGCCCGAGGCGGTTTTTCACTGTGGCCTACCGCGTACCGCGTGTAGTTTATAATCCCATGAAAATTTCATTTTTCGTCGATTCTAAGGTGATGAACAAACGAGCTATATTTTGCATAAAATTAAAGACAGGTGCAAAAGAAAGCGCATTTACAGATTTACATGTCGAAGAAATTTGCCGTAGAAAAAGAAAGAAAGGAAAAAAGGCAAGTTAACCTCCCACGCGGGCTAAAAATAGAGCATCTGCGCCCTGCATGGTTGCTGCAGAAATACTATTTGCGCGAAGTGGGTAAGCTAATATAATTTTTGCTGTTTACGCGCTCTTGTCACGGAACAACTAGATGTCTAAATTTTTCCTCTGATTGAAATAAACAATGAAAGGAAGAGTAAAGCTCCTCCCAACTGGTTTCATTGTAAGTCATAGCTAGTTTTAGACTGATTGCAAGTCTACAACAAAGCAATTTCCTTTCCGTTTTGATTGCTTGAAAGAAAAGAATTCACCAAAACTGAAATGAATATGCGTACGTACAGAAAAACAATTCTGACAAGGAACAGATACTTATGAAGGTTTTATGACCCGTGCAGTTGTGTTGGAGTAAATTTGTTCTTATATCTCTAATGATTTCATTTACGAAAAAATATTCATGGGCTATCAATTCATCGCTATATCAACAATTCATATTTCTTCTAAATTTAAATTCTAGTTAATGCGCAAGCAAGTATATTCTAGTTGGCGCGTATAAAAGAAAAAGAAACATGCAGACACAAAGGCCTCAGTACACGAAATGGTAGTTTATTTTATGAATGCAAACGAAGATACAACTTTTCCGATGGGCTTCTGAAGAGAAGCTGAAGCGGCCTATAAAGAATTATTTCATTATTGAAACAAGATAACGAAGGTCAACTGCAAAATTATACGAAATATCGCTGTACACAGCACAACGCGTTACAAATTTTTCCAACATCGCCGGCAAAAACTGCCAAGTTATAAAACGTGTCAGGTCCACAGGAGAACTGTAATTGCAGACTGAGGTTTCCGTCCGATTGATCAAGGTGTTTGATTCCTTACGTTCCATGAATATGAATATCAGTATATCTCAGACATTCGTCACCTGCTTCAACACTGCGATAAAAACAAATGAAAAAATCCATCTTCATTCGAGAGCAAAAGCGCTGCCCTTGTCAAATTGCCATCGTGTTCCCGTGCAATTCACCTTTAGCTGCGTAGCTTATAACGTCTAAAGGCTTTCATTGTCCGGCGTTTGGCTTCCATTTTGAGTTGAAACATCGATTTTCACAAAGACTCCGGTTTTCCGAAAATAGAGGACTCGCTTAACCATCAGTGCGATGCCAGACGACTCACAAATAAATAACATTTGTCAAATTTAAAGGCGTTCAAGAAAGCATGGTTAACGGAGCGCATAGATGTTGAGATATTCAGCTCATTCACGACTTTTCTCCCGCGTTTTCCTCCGATAAGTCACTTTCTCCAGCGTCTTTGTGAAACATGCACTGTTCGCTATGTCCAGAATCGCTGCATTTGCAGTGTATCTCCGGGCAAGCGTCCCGTCTGCCCTTCCGTAAACACTTCTGAAATTCAGTTTCGTTGACTGCAGCTTCAGAATCATCCTGTTTCTCTGCATTCTCTTCGTTCTTACAGTTGGTCTCCTTTTCCGTCGTTTCGTCGCTAGGGGGCTCCATTTTTGCGATTTCTATTTCCTGTTCTTCATGGATAATTTAACTTGTGCTGACCTTCGGGATCGCAGAAATTACTGCCAGGTTATAGCTCGTTAAAACCAACGAAAGAGATATTCCTTCGGGTCTTTCTTTCGTTTTGCAGTAGAACGTATAGATCTTTTGTTGGCAAAACTAACACTTACGTCTGTGGAAAATCTTCAGCCGCACTAAACATACGGGAAAAGATAAGCAGGTTTTTTCCCCAACGCTTTGAAAATCTTGCATAGTCGTGATACGTTAATAAATTTATGTACGATGGGTAAGCTTTAATTTGGGAATTGCGACAATGAGAATATTTGAACTGGCCTGGCGGTTAGGAGAATTCACAAACAAATCAGGCTTTTTAGCCGGAGAAAAGCACTTTACGGATGGGTACGTTTCAATTAAACCCAGAAAATGAATGCGGAAACGAAGTAGAACAATTAAAAGAGGTTCCTGTAGAGTCGACACCAGTATACGTGCGGCGATGGAATTGAGAACCCCGTACAGAAATCACCTGTCCATCATATTCTTCATATTGACAATTGCTTTTAGCTGGGTTTAACACCGTCATAGTTACTATAGAAACCTTGTCGAGATATAACTGTCGAACCGTGAATACACCGGCGAAAATAGATAAGAAGTGAGTTATCGCTCATTTCTCCTTCGTTCGCGCATGATTTTACTAATGAGAGAGGGACTTCAAGGCCTTGTTATCCGTTTGATTATACCACGACAAAGAGGTTTCAATGTGTATATAATATATAGCACCGGTGATACACTTTGTTATGCGTATTCTGCCTACGCTCAAAATATACAAAAACCGTCAGATTTAATTGTTTTTGCTCCCCGGCTCGATTTCTTTGGCAGACAGACAGACAGACAGACAGACAACCTTTATTTTAGCACGATGATAATAAAAGCTATGCAGCTTTTGGGGTCAACAAAGTAAAAGTGGAATACGTGAATCGAATACACCATTAAGCTAATTTTCTTTTTCTTTAGTTTAACGCAGAAGAAGCCTTCAAATGTTTAAAGGAAGATTCGTAAGAAGTTCCCAGATTTAAGTCCCCAACATACACGGCCAAGTTCTGACAGTTCTGTCGACTTAACCGGAAAACAAAACGAAACTCTCCATTGGTGCGGTCGCTTCCTGGATTGTATTTATTTAGTATTTATACTGTTCCTTTTACATTATGATTTTCCAATTCGAAAACCTTGACATGCATTTTTGAAATAAGGAAAGCAGACTATTTTCTTAAGCATTAATGTTGTTCAATAGTATTCTGGTTGGGGACGCCCGATTCTTCCTTTTCTGAGCTCAAACCTTTCCCAAAATGCTACGTTCTATGTAACAACAATTCGCAGCGATTTTAATGCCAAATTTATTCTTCATGGTCAACCAACGAACCTTCCCGACTTAAAATGTTGGAAGAACTTCCTTCGTTTCGAATTAAGTTATTTTGCGTGCATTGTTGATTGGAACATTGGTTTAATGAAAGAAAAGTATTGCTTTTTCCACAGCATTACTTAAAGCAATATTTTCAGAGGCGTAGACAGCTCGACGCCTTGAATAAGTTTTTCATAAAACCTACATTTTGGTAAATTTACGGCACGTGTAATACACGTGCAGGGAAACGTATCACGCACGTGAACAGACGTCACATGCTTCGTCAACACTCTGTTAAAGGTCAAATGAACCAAAATTTCGAAACCTTTTCTTCGTGTCATTTCAAAGTGAACAAACACTAAAACGGACTACTTGAATACAAAATCACGTAGAAATTGTCCTATCTGAGCTTTTAAGAGAGCAAAACAACAGGGAGTACGGAAATATCCGAAGAACAAACGAAAACGTTTCTGAAATGGCCGCGCGCTTGACATGGAAGGAATGGAAACAAGCACGTGTTGTTGTGACGTCACTGTTGGCGAGTAGTTGAGGAGCTCGATCAATGCTGTAAGTATTCTTTGCGATCTGTCGTAAAGTTCTTTGTTTTAACCTTTCGTTCTGTCTTCGAAAAAGGCCGAGGAAGTCGAGCATGTGGTTTTTAACGTAGAGCCGTACTAGTATGAACCAATTAATGGCAACGGAATCGTATGCTGGAACCTCCGATGACTCGTCCGAGTGCAAAGAATACGATGTAAACAAGGACCGAATCTGTCAAGTGGATTGGTGAGCGTTTGTTTACTCAATATACTGTAAGAGGTCGCCTTAGAATGGTCAATAAATACGTTGGAATCGCCTTTGAAGCATTTGTTTTGTTCTCTGTGGTGTTTAATTGTATTTTTGATGTATACTGTGAAACCATACTTCCATGCAATGCTATACCTCACAACTTAATGTGATTTGGTAAGCTGAAGCCACTCTAAAGGCACTAAGGCCACGTGGTAGCGGGCATTACCCCTTAAATCCAGCCACATCCCACAAGCTTTACGTTTTCACTGCTTGTTTTATGGATATGTGGGTACTTGAGCCTGAGCATTAGCTATGCCATGCTGATGAGGCCTAACAAGGCCGAAACAGCTGTCCATGGCTGCTAATGCTTGGGCTCAATCTTTGCTTTGGTAGATTTAAGGGGTAATGCCCGCTACCATGTGGCCTTAGTGCCTTTAGAGTGGCTTCAGCTTACCAAATCACATTAAGTTGTGATGTATATCCTTGTCACTCTAGCCACATCCCACAAGCTTTACGTTTCCATGCAATGCTGTTGTTTTGATCCGCGTTTCTCCTTTATTAATATTCACCATACTATGAAAAGGTCGCCGTAGAATTACAACTGCATGCTGTTCGCTTTCATTTCACGCATTTTATCTGCTCCCTGTGTTTTTTTTTGTACATTTTCACTGTTTATTGTTATGCAATACCATAATTTCCATGCAGCTGTTTTTGTGAGTCCGATTTCATTCCGATGACACTGCGTGAACAATCCCAAAGGCTAGAGAACATGTACAGTCATTGTAACAGGGGTATCCGTGTAATTGACAAAATGCCAGTAAATTAAGTCTTATATGCTTTTTTACTGAAATGTTTACTTTTCTTTACAATCTTGACTTGAGCTTAAAATGCGAGTGCATTTGTGGAAAGTGTCTGCTGTCGTGAAATCTCAGCAATGAAGTCAACTGATAAGATACCACATTCCATGTCCTGTATTACCGAGAATGAGAATTTTACTGCTGTGTGCACAAATGCAGCTGTTATTTAGATAACTTATAACCAGCCACTAAATGAGTATGTATATGTATGCTTGTAAACATTGTCATATTTTTTGTAAGCCCATCACCACTGGCATAAGTATGTGTGTCTGGAAAAAGTTTCTGATTTTAGGTAATGCATGAATTATGTGGGATTGTTGTAAGTCGGTCACCTACAGTTGGTTTATGTCAGTAGCAAAATGGCAAGGGAAAGAGCATAGTCATAATGTGGTCTAGAAATGAGCAAGCTTGTGAATGGGTGGGCTGCACACTGAGGCTAAACATCTGATCTCATGGCTATTACCAACCTCCCTGAACGTTTTCCATTTGGTATATATTCTTTTATTATACCTTTATGTATCATTTCACTACTTGCAATAACTTGCATGATGTACATTTAACATAATTCATTGTCCCATAAACTCCATCCAATCTAGATGTGGTTACTTGAACAATTTGTACAGATACATATATTTATCATACCACCAAAACTGCTGCCAAAACAAATCAAGTATTCCTTTAGGATAAAAACACTTAGATGATAAATTATTATGTCCTTTGACTGTAAAATGAAATATTGTATACCTCCAGAGGGTATATAACTCATGCCACTAAGAATTTTATGAACCAAATCAGGATAAAGTTTGTGAAAATTTTGTCACCCAAGGTTTCAGAGTATGTTTTTCCTCTTTTCTGTCAGTACACACAGATATGTTGCCAAAAGGCAATATAACTATTGGATACATGAGAAGCTGTCATCTTGTTTGGTAAAAACAGAGAGAGGTTTCCACATGAAAATACCGTAGTTTTTCGGTTATAACGCGCAGTCGGCTATAAAACGCACCCCCAACTCAGCAACATTTGGTAAAAAGACGCACCATAAACTGAAAGTAACTTTAGAAGGAAATACATGTGGAGCGAGAACGAAGTTGTAGTAAACAAGAACAAAAATCCGTGCACAAATATACAGCCAAAAAAGTAGAGGGAACACATTTTATCAAGTTTATTTACTTGCGACCTACGAAATAACCAAATGTTTGTAAACAAAGCAAGAACGTTGCATCCTGATTCGATTCAAGCGAAATTGTCACATGCGCGAACGAATAAAACTAAGGCCCCGTTTATATGGAGAAAAGTTGTCCCGGGTAAGAGGGTCACTCTCCCAGCCGAGTCAACTTTAGCGAGCGTTTATATGAGAAAAAATTGACCCTTTTGCCCGAGCCAGCAGCACTCGCGCATGCTCTGATTGTCTCACCTTGACCCGAGTTGACCCGGCTAGGCGAGCCAAAGTGTTTATATGGAGAAAAGTTGTCCCGGGTAAGAGGGTCACCCTCCCAGCCGAGTCAACTTTAGCGAGCGTTTATATGAGAAAAAATTGACCCTTTTGCCCGAGCCAGCAGCACTCGCGCATGCTCTGATTGTCTCACCTTGACCCGAGTTGACCCGGCTAGGCGAGCCAAAGTGTTTATATGGAGAAAAGTTGGCTCGGCTAGGAGGGTGACCCTACCATCGAAAGAGGGTGACCCGGCTAGGAGGGTCACCCTTCTAGCCGAGCCAACTTTTTGTTTCTCATGTAAACGGTTCGCCAAGTTTTGTAAAGAAATGTAGGAAACGTTGGCTCTTCCAGGGTAGCTCGGGTAGGCGGGTGACCCTTCTACCCGGGACAACTTTTCTCCATATAAACGGGGCCTAAAGCTGATTCACTTGATTATTCAATAGCGTAAATTGTCAAACACTAGTGACGGGAACGCTAGAGGTAACTGACCACAAATGTCAGTGCACAAAAATGGATGGACGGACGAAGGTTTGTTGAATTTCTTTAGGAAAAAAAACAGTTTACATTTCTCGCAATGGAAGTGTTTGCGATGTTAGCACTAAAACTTAAGTATCACATTACAGAGCACCTGCTTTTAAGCACGCCCGATATGCAGAAACGGCTTTGTTTTGAAAATACTCGCTATGTTCTTTTATCTCGCATTACCAGTTTTGAACAAGTTGAATTGAAGTTCTGCTTGCCGATATATCGTAAACTAAGGCGACAAAATTAATTTTCAAGTTGGAGCAATTGCCTAGCTTTCGGCTCATAAATCTGAGACAACTTGTTCCTGTGAGGTAAAACTCCCATCTAGGTTAGCATAGGAAGAGGACACACAGTTACTCCGCTTTCTGGGATATTATTATCCAACCACTAAGATCATCCTCCTCGAATGTAAACAAGCGCTTACTTTGCCGAAAGGATGCGAAGTGAAAGGCTCTGGCCAAATATATTTACGGCTACTGTACATACGTAAATTCGATTTGTAGGCCACTGATAAGGATGTCAATGGTTTGCACGGACGTCTCAGCTCTTCACATCCCAGCAAACTTAATACAAGATCGAATTACGAGAGAGAGCAAAAGGATCACTCTGCATCCAGCTATTTCAAACAAGATGGAAAATGTCTACTTCTACTGACTTTCTGGTTTTGCAAACGCTGAACGAATAGATTAGGAATTGCCGCTTGAAGTCGTCCCGTTATTCGGCGGGCTAGAATTGTTGTCGGTGTTGCTTCATTTCTGGCCAATTTTTGTTTCGGATTCCACGTTTTTATTCTTGAAAAACGTTGTCACGGCATCATCTTTCAAGTCAGTCCTCGTGGCTTTAAAGCTGGAACGAACGAACTCCTTGCCACGAGATTTTGTTTGAAGCTGTGTGGTGTGAAATGTAAAATGGTCTGCACAAGCGATTCCCTCTTCAGTCTTATGAGCCATTCCTTCTGTAGTTTTGTGTCATGAGGAAACTTGAAAATACTTACTTTACACTTGGAATTGTTGCTGCAGTTTATTGCAGCACAAAACACAATACTTTCCTCTAAGAAAACGACACTACTTTCAAGACTCACTTATAGTTTTTAATGTTCCCGCAATTTTTCAGCTCGCCAACAGTGACGTCACGACTGTTAATTCCGACAAATTCCCGACAATTGAACCGACCGCTCTACGAATACGAAAGCCAAAACGAAGCACTTTTCAGCCTCCAATATCTCTGGGATACAATACCCGATCACTCTGAAACTCCAGAATATGTTTATTTCTTACTTAAGCTACAAAATTCAATAAAATTGACTTCAGAAAAAAACTTTGAAATTTCGGTTCATTTGACCTTTAAGTGACGTTCTCCGTGCTAGTTTTGTTTCAGTCCCAAAAATTATCAATTGCTAATTTTCAAACGAACATCAAACGAACAAGCAGTTTGCGTGGGTCACGCCTGTTGTAGGTCTGCTAAAAGTTCGTCAAATTTAAAAGCGTTCTCTCGAAAACCACAAAGTTCCCCATCCAACCGCTCCTAGAAAAAAAAAAAAAGAGAAGAAATTTGTTACCGGTACTTTCGTCCTTCACTGTGCATATTATTAGCTCGGTAGCGGGAATCGGTTACCCTTTTGGGGAAGAAGCAAAAGAAAGTAAGCCGCACAAATTGATATTGGTATCAATTATGCAAAAGCTATGTGTGACCACTTTAAAATTGGACGGGGGATTGAAGGCATTCGCTACTTTCAGAATTCATTACCTTTTCATTCCGATGTCACTACGTTTATATCTTTTTATACAATGAACGGTGTAATCATCGCGTTTTGATTGGTTTCGAGGAGTCTGTGATTAATGTACAGACGCACGAATGACGTCATTAGCCAAAGGCAGTAAAACAAAATCAATGTATAAAACCTAAAACAAATGGATTCCATTTGGCAGTGCATGTTTACTCTGATAAGCACGAAAGACGTGAAAACATGGTGAGAACATCCGTCACGCTACTCGCCTACGGCTCGTAGCGTACATCTTTGTTCTTACCACGCTTTGACGTCGTCTGTGCTTTGTCAGAGAACACGCGCACGGCAACATGGAATCTATTTGTTAATAATGGCTGAGTGAGGTCCGGTTGCACACTGTGTCTATATTATTTGACGTACCATGACATTATTCAGCGTAACTAGCTCTGTGTCCTGAAAGAGGCTTAATGGAGGTGCTGTTTGACACTCGCGAAAGAAGCTGCCAAGGTCTCCGGCAGACGTCCCCGAGTGCGATGCAAAAGCTGGTTTCTGGGAAACAAACCAACGAACGAAAAATCCATTTTTACACTTCTGCGAAAGTTAAGTGACTTCACATCCTGTCAAGGCCTGGGGAAATCGCGCTTACTTCACTTATGGAGTCCGGCAGTACTACTTTTAAGAGCTTTAGTTTACTTTTACTTTTGAGATAAAACTCTTAAAAAATATTGTGCGATATTAAAGAATGAATGGAATAAGAGTAATACTTTGGTCTTGTCTCGCTTTCGAAACTTTGACTTCGAAAAAAGGAAATCAAAAGAGTCGCGGATTTATCAGTTTTGGATGAAATCTTGAAAGTCTTCATCAGTCATGTGGCACTGTTTGCTCGCATACGCCACAATTCTCTAATTTTAAACTTGTGTTTTCACAAAGCGCTCACCAATTCCACCATAACAAAGTCATCATCCCAGCCCAGCTGACTGGGTGCCGGCGGCGTCTGCGCAGTGGATGGTCTCCTCTCCATCTTGTCTGAAGAGCTATCCTACATGTAAAATGAACGAAGTGTGGCTGTTAGTCAGCGCCAGTTGATTGGTCCTTTAGAAACCTTTGAGATGAACATGGGACTACCGTGTACCAAAGTCCGAGTGGTTAGAGAAGAGAAGTTGAACTGGGAAGGACAAGCTGTGGCCCCCAACTTATTTAATTAGGTGTTGCGAGGTAACCCTTGTGGGGAGGGGGCTAAAATATAAAAATGTATTGGTGACGAAGAGGTGTGATAACTAGGCCATTGGTCAAGAACAAAGTCCTTATTTATTTATTTTTTTTTTTAAATGGCGGCCAACAAATTACTCTTTTATTATCATGATGGTTAGCCCTACTAGCCTTGTTCGCATCTGCCAAATTCAATAACATTTTTACTTCAAAGTGAGGTTAGTTGTCCATCATCCATATTGTCCTTTCTATAGCCAGAGATTCAGAGTACTGTATGATGGCCAAGACTGACGTACTCCTGTGCACTGTCCCCACTGGACAGTTACTCCTGTGCACTGTCCCCACTGGACAGTTACTCCTGTGCACTGTCCCCACTGGACAGTTACTCCTCTGCACTGTCCCCACTGGACAGTTACTCCTGTGCACTGTCCCCACTGGACAGTTACTCCTCTGCACTGTCCCCACTGGACAGTTACTCCTCTGCACTGTCCCCACTGGACAGTTACTCCTGTGCACTGTCCCCACTGCACAGTTACTCCTCTGCACTGTCCCCACTGGACAGTTACTCCTGTGCACTGTCCCCACTGGACAGTTACTCCTCTTAAAAGAGCAGTTTGTTACTTCCACTCATCAGTTGTTTGGATGATGAATGATGAAGACAGGGCCGTCTTGTTTGCAACGACCCGAATGATTAAAATAATGATGGTGAGGTTAGTTGGGCTAATTAACATACATACACAAGAATGATCAATCGGACGCCATTTTTACAAAAATGGTCTATAACTCAGCCCCACACTCTTAAACTGTTTTCTCTCCCAATAAACCTGACCCTATCCCTTAGCACGAGCATCACATACCCTTCTGTGGAGCGTGGCTGGTGAAGGTAAGCTGCTTGGTTTGACCTCGTTTTCGTGTCGCAGTAGCGACGCAAAAGGTGGCGTAGATGACAAGTTTGTAAGCAAGGACTGTGCAAACAAAACAAAACCCCTGGAATAAGTAAATAAACTAGCAATACACAATTGCTAGAAAGAAATGTGGAATTATAGTAAAACTCTGCTGTCTGGTGAGCAAATGCGTGCCTCATTATTCACTGTTTTAAATCCCAAAAAAAGTTGAACAGTGCGTCTTGTGGGGTGGATCCAACAGTTGGAGTCTGAGAGTGAAATCTTGCAGTGTTACCTCTCAAGTGGACGCTCCAGTATTGCAGTATTGCTGTATTGCAAGTACGAAGTGGTTCTGAACTATGAATATGTGGCTGGACTCCTAGCAGATGATCATTCAAATGTGAGCTGTAAAGGACTATTTCTTTCCGGGGGGAGGGAAGGAGAGGGGGGGGGGGGGGTTGGTAAACGTTTCTCAATTTTCGTCAAGTGGAAGTTTCAGAGAACTTGACAACCCAATTTCGAATATATTTGCACTATTGCTGACTACTGTCACAAAAAAAAACTTAAAATTACTCACTATTTCAGGAGATCCCGGACTGCTAACAAAAGCCCCCTTGGTTCGGATTTGTGCACAGTTTATTGGTCTAGAAGAGCTTGTTGGCCTGTTTAGTTAGATAGAGTAGATGGAAAGGGTCATAATAACATTAAACTAACAGACATCACAGATTTAAGCATACCCTGGTAAGCTTTTGTCTGAATTGTTTCCAAATCCAAAAAGTAAAGGGAACGAGCCGAGACTTTAAGGGAAATGTGCATTTCCCAGTCTCTTCTCAATTTTTCTCCTCGCACCAGTCTCACCTCGATTATCCAAAAAGGAACTGCTAGCGGTCTATGGCCATTGAAACAAAGGCTGTTGAGGAATACAGTACAGGTGCCTGTGCAACTGTGTATTCTGGGTTTGAAATCCTAAAGTGTGTCCACTTAAATTAAAGCAACCACGCACTGCAGTGATAATAATAATAATAATAAGGCCCAGTTCAAACGTCGAACTTCTCATGTATTGAATCTAATGCAAATAAGAAAAATCTATTGTTTTCGCTCATTTGCATTAGATTGGGCACATGAGAAGTTCGATGTTTGAACCGGGCCTAATAATAATCTTTAATACTTATATTGCGCTTTTTCTATAAGAATAATCAAAAGCGCATTACAGTTAGCATAGTAAAACTACTGACTAATCTAGTTAAAACCTAAAACCTAAAATCCTAACATAATTTAAAATTGGTTTGTATCATTCAAAGTAATTCAACTTTGTCACCTGAACTTCAAACACCCCCCTGCCCCCTCCCCCCTCCCCCTCCCCTGTGGCCACTCTGGCCTATACTACATATCACTATTAATCACAGTTTGATTAAAATCTGTACTAAATGGGGCTAATCCTTAGTTAAACAAGTTTGAAAGAAGATTATAGATGAAGTTTACACCTTTCCATCTTGTCCTTTAATGTGGAGCTGTTTTCCTGAGAGAAGCGTCTAACAAAGGGGGGCGGTGATGCCAAGCTCAGCCCGTGTACTGAAGATGGTGGGGTATTTGAAGACACTGTAGAGCATTGAGTTACTTCTGTTTCTGTTGCACTGGCTATCTGCTCAGCAATATGATGTCTAATGATGAAAAACAGAAAAAGGTTCTATGTAGTTATACTAAATTAATGATATTTTGGTATTGACTAACATCTATTCCTGCAAAAGCCTTCATTTTAGTTACAGAAACCAACAATCCAATGGGCTGTTGGCACACATGCTCCCAATTGAGTGCTGAGGACTAAGAAGATAGTAGCAGTACAGTCAAATCTCCCATATATATATACGCAGAAACCCTTGTGACCAAGGCATAGGTGTCCCCTTACCAGAGGTGTCCAAAAACAGGAGGTTGAGAAATCGCCACAATGACAGTTTGTTGTTGTATTGGGATATATTAGTTGGCTAAATGCTGGCTGCCTACCCTTTTTAACTCTGGTTATTTCAGGTAGCCAGTCCCTCTCTCTTTTTTTTATATTAAATGTCTGTAAGGTAACTAAATGGGGAAATAAAGCATGTTGTTGTTGTTAGCACGTGTCTTTGCCACACTGCAGATCCGAATTAAAATAAAGCCATGAGATGAGAGGTCTGCTCATGGGAGGTGTCCACAAGTGGATGTTAGACTGTATGCTGTAGTTACTATAGTACAGTCAACTCTCTCGTAAGTGGACACCCTCCGGAATTGGAAAAAGTGACTGTTAGCAGAGCTGTCCGCTTACGAGAATTATTCCCATAAGGGGCCGCTTACACGAGAGTTAATTAGTGGGTGTTAATTACATGTTTTATTGGGTAACCAAAAATAGCCACAAACTGAAACTCTTATTGATGTCAAATGTTAAAAGTCAAAACTAAAAAAGAAGTAATATACAGTATACATTGTATATTGTTTTTACGTTGGACTGTTGTTTTTTTGTTTTCGTTTGACTTTCTTTCCCACGGACAAATGAAGAGAGAGAGCTCACTGTTTGTTGCTCTGTCAAAGGTCCTACAGTATTTTTGTTGATTAATTGCAAATTAAAAGACAAATTTCATTGGTACATGGGGTGTCCGCTTACGAGAGAGTGTAAACAAAAGAAAAATCCAATTTTTCATTTCAAAACTGTCCACGTCTGCTTATGTATGAGAGAGTGTCCACTTACGGGAATATGTGAATACAGAGTCTGACTGGGAGGTAAAAAGGGGAATTGAAAAAAGTGTCCGTATGTAGAGCTGTCTGCTTATGAGAGTGTCTGTTAGTGGAGAGTTGACTGTAATTTGAAACTGGACAGATCTCAGGAAAGCCAAAAAATCTAGTGTCAAAATGACCTGCAATCTGCATGATACAGTACCTTGCTTCTGCAGTCAGGTCGAATGTCCCATGTAAACCAGGTACACAAGGTAAAACACCATCCAGCTGATTGGGTGAACTGAAATGATTACTTTGTACCATGATTTGTGGTCTGAAAATACAAAACACAATGCTGTGTCACTCAAATATTATTTGCCTCCCTTGACAAGAAATGAGTCCTCCCAGACCTTAAATGTGAATTGATATTTTTCAAAATTGATTGAACATCAGCTGCTACCTAGAATTTTCTACCTGTAGGACATAACCATTAGGTAAACAAACATGATGTACAAAATAGTTCACAATTCAAATCTACTACAACAATTTCTAGGTTAACTACTGTTAAAGGAGACTTTCACAACTTACAACAAAGGCAACAGGAAAAAGTGTGGCTCTGTGAAGATGATCACCTGTTAGTCTCTGATTCTACATAATGCCAGTCAATAGGTTTTAATGTTTTGGAAGTGGCATTTCCTTCTTCTAAATACTCTAAAGCTTTTTAACTAGCTTAAATTTTGCATTCTCTCATCTCTGATTAATTAATCAAACTGCTTTGCGACATTTTGACCCAACAACCCATTCAAGTAACAATAAAACTTTAAATAATTGGTTCATCATCCACAAACCTTTCTGGCAGAGTCAGCTTTGTTCTGTATGCAGCAGAGAGAGTAATAGAACCCACAGGAGTACCAATTGAACCAACCCTCAAGCTCTGAAAACCTATATACAAAGATTTAATACACAGAATATAACCTTCTCACTGTATAACAAGAAACTATTTCAATTTAATTTTAATTTAATTTATTCCATTTTCACTGCATTAGTTGAAACAATGGTATCACACATAGAGCATATATTTATATATAAAGAAGAAAACTTAGCTAAATTAGATAAGAGAGAAAAAATATTATTGCAGTGGGGAAGGACTAGAAGGGAACATACGAAAAACTATAATAATGCTAATATGTAATATCCTAGATTAATCTAATTGTTACATTGATCACTACATCCAAGTGACATGCGGGTGGTCAGGGTCAAAGCTCTTCTTTTTATAGAACTCATTACATTGTTTTTTAAATAATGATAGGCTTAAATTAGAGGTCCTGAGTTTATCAGGCAGGTTGTTCCATAAATAGCGTAATCTATTGAAAAAAGTGCTTTTCCACCACAATAACTGGAATCAAAACTAGCTAACAATTTTTTTTTCAATGTCTGTTTAATTTGTCTGTGTATTTTATTTAATTTCAAGAAAATGTATGATAATTAATAAAAAAATATGCAAATTCTTCACCTGGTGAACTTAATGCAGCTACATATTAAGTAATTAAGCTAGCGGTAGAGAATGGGTAACTTAATGTGTACTGAAGATGACCACGAGCAGGAGTTTTGGCGGTAGGTCGGAAGTGGCTGTAGACTTAGTTTTTATGTGAAAGAATTGGGGGAAGGAGGGCGCTGTCAAAAATTCTCGTTAGTTCCGCATGCAATGCGCTCAAGATGTTGAAAATGTTGGGAAGGCCCGAATGCACTGGAACAAAAGGCTGTATCTACGCTCGGAGAAGAATATGAACAAAAAAAGTCATTTCTAAGCTAGAAAAAGGACTGAATTTCGTTATGATGGTTGAATTTTGGTTTTTCGACGATGATTTCCCTAAAAAACATGAAGGCAAAAAGGGGCATTTTTTGTTGTTTCTCTTTGACGTTAAAAAAGCCAGTTTCGTTCTTGTCCAAACTCAAAAGGCCATATTTGGTAAAAAATCGCTACGTTTCTTGCATTTATTGGATATCCAAATTTAAAGGGCATTCCATTTCGTGCTCACAACTAACAGTTAAGGCAATATTCGTGCGATTGAGAAAGTTGCAATGTTTTGAAGCATGGGAGTTTTTTACGGCCGGTTTTGGCCGGCACGGGTGCCAATGGGTAAATAAAACATAATTTTTTTGTTGATGTTGATATTTTTTATTGCTCACCTACTTAAACAAAAACCTTTGAGGCTAGTAACATATCAACGCTATTTTATTTGAAAACAACCATATGCTGCAAGATCTGGGGGGGAGGGTACCACTTTCTGGCCAGTATTTAGCTTCAAGGTTGAAGTTGCATGAAAGCCAACTTGAGGGGGTGGTGATTTTAAAACTAGACAATGGAGGTCGAGTTGGAGCCACTAGTGACAGTCAGAAGTCGATGATCATCTCATCTAGGGTAATTGAGTTTGATACTGTGGCTTGTCACGTGACCTAGCCAACTGCAAACAGGAGGTAACGTGAAATGAAGCCTGGCCCTGCTAAGTTACCACCCCCCTAGAAACTGTTTTAACTGTAGAATCTTAACTCTGACCCTGGATTTAAACTACCACCAACCATGACTTTCAGGATAGTGTTAAAAGGACCGGTCACGTGACCTCTATTTTTCTTTGTTAACCCATTGACTACGCAGGTTTTTTACATTTTCGGAGTGATTTTCCACCTATAAACGATGAATAGCAATTCGTGACTCTTTATTTGAATACCAGGGAAAAGTGGTGCTGTCCTAAGCCACTGGAGGCTCAAGGTTCCTGAAAACGTCATTTTGACGTAGCTATTTTTTATCCGTGAAGCGACAACAATGGCCCAAGTTGGTTTGCTTGCGATTTCTGCTCAATTTACGGCCATTTTTCATCTTTAGCGGCTGCCTGATGAGCATCATTAAGCGTGACGGTAGCTAAGAGTCCACTTCTCAAAAGAATCGAGCAAGGTGATGTACTTTGTTGTTGAATTTGGCTTGTTACTCGACGAACTGGGAATTTGGCCGGTCGAAACACTTAGTACCTTTGGGACTCGACTATTGATGAATTTCTCGACCTACCGCACATATTTTGGAATTTCTGTGTACTGAAGATGACCACGAGCAGGAGATTTTGGCGGTAGGTCGGAGTGGCTGTAGACTTAGTTTATATGTGAAAGAATTGGGGGAGGAACGGGCGCTGTCAAAAAATCTCGTTAGTTCCCAGCATGCAATGCGCTCGAGATGTTGATAATGTCGGGAAGGCCGAATGCACTGGAACAAAAGGCTGTATCTACGCTCGGGAGAAGAATATGAACAAAAAAAGTCATTTCTAAGCTAGAAAAAGGACTGAATTTTCGTTATGATGGTTGAATTTTTGGTTTTTCGACGATGATTTCCCTAAAAAAACATGAAGGCAAAAAGGGGCATTTTTGTTGTTTTCTTTGACGTTAAAAACGGCCAGTTTCGTTCTTGTCCAAACTCAAAAGGCCATATTTGGTAAAAATCGCTACGTTTCTTGCATTTATTGGATATCCAATTTAAAGGGCATTCCATTTCGTGCTCACAACTAACAGTTAAGGCAATATTCGTGCGATTGAGAAAGTTGCAATGTTTCGAAGCATGGGAGTTTTTTTACGGCCGGTTTTGGCCGGCACGGGTGCCAATGGGTTAAGGGGGGACATTAAAGTACAAGAGATATATGTTTTTTGAAAAAACAAGTATTACCTTCTCCAAGTTCTTGAAACTTGACTTCGCCAAAATATAACCTGAAAATGTACAAGAA
Source organism: Pachyseris speciosa (assembly GCA_016490735.1). Classification (NCBI taxonomy): domain Eukaryota; kingdom Metazoa; phylum Cnidaria; class Anthozoa; order Scleractinia; family Pachyseridae; genus Pachyseris; species Pachyseris speciosa. The sequence continues at coordinate 295,737 of JAEMWC010001036.1, forward strand.
AAGAAGTTACAAAAGGTATAACATTTCACTTTATCAAATTTTCACAGCCCTATCGGTAAAAAGCATCTTAACTAAGTGTGTCATGTCTTGTCTTGCCTACTAATATCTTCTGTCCACCACACAGCCTATATTGATCATTAGCATACTGAAATTTCAAAATATAGTATTAGAGGGTACAACTCCATTTACCTGCAGGTGGTTTCCATAAAGGGCCTCTTAATACCGGTAATCAAATCAAACTGAAAGTGGAATATTCTCCTTGGTTTTGCCACAGTAAATGTGGAGTTTTTTTAGCACTTGCTTTTAGTGATTTGTTTTCAATACAAATTAAGGTTAAAGCCACATGGGTATCACTGAAGTAAAGTAAAAATGGCTCTCTGGCAGACCATAAACTTCAATAACCTTTGGATGTTATACAGTCACTGATTTCATTGATTATCAATCCCACCATTTTTTTCTTTGCGTTTTTTCTTGTTTAATACAAGTTAAAGTGGAAACTTTGAAAATGCCACTAAAGTAAAGTTAAAATGGCTGTGAGTTTAAAATTTCAATAACCTTTGGATGTTTATAATTAATGTGTGAAGTCACTGACTTCAACTTACTTGTAACACATCATAAAGTCAGTTCCCTGTTTCCGGGACAGTTGATAGGCAGGTGTCACTCTTGTGACTGACACAAGTGACTTGAGTAGCTTTCCAATCCTGTTATAGACTGTGTAAGTGACTTTAGCATTTGGATCAATTCGGTCATTAACACCAAGGCACAACGTCTCTAATACCATTGATTCTCCCTGCCAGAAATCGAAACAAAAATAGAATTACAGTCAATCTACATTTTGTGTAACAAGTATTCCTATGGGATTTTTCCCTATTTTATTGATAATATCAAGTTATAATTTTTTTTAGGTTAAAAACATGAAGTACTTTCAAGAGCATTAATGAATTGTTTCATGTGTATCGTGAAATTGTTTGACTGTAAACAATAAGTTTCAAATAAATTATCAAACTGCTTTCTTTTTCCTCTCCCGTTTGTTCATTATACATTCTGGCCATGGGTACAGGCAGGGTATGTGGGGAGGGGGGAGGGATATGCCAGACAGAGTGAGATAATACCACTTTCATGGAGCCAAAACATTGATTACACTGAAATGAGGCATAATATTTTGCTATCAGATTTTGTGATCCATGTGTATAGCAGACAAACTTCAACATAGAGCCCAATAAGTTTTTAGTCTCTTGAAATTTCATGATAAGAAATAAAGTGTGATCTACTCCTTGAGTGCCTAAGAAAATTGGAAAATCTCAAATATTAGTGTCTCACCTCACTGGTTTTTAAGGATATCTCAACACACATAGGACAATCTCTGGAAGGAAGTCTTCCACTTGTGACTTTCTTCACTTCTGCTGCGACTTCAGGGTTATCATTTATAGCAAGATTAAACTGAAACGAGACACATTAAGGAATATATCCAGACCTATTCCAAGACAGCACTGCATTATAATAACATACAGTGTATAGTATATTATACAGACACCTCACTGACTGTATTTGTGCACTGAGAGTATACAATGAAACTTAAACGGTTATTAAGTGATCCTTTTATGGGCGAACAGGCCATTGAGAGAAATATTATTTTGTTCAAGATGTCTTACCCAGTCTTGGCCCTTGGAGTTAGGCTTGGACTTGGTGTGGATCTTTTCTCCGAGACGTGACTGGACAATTACTTGTACAGCCTGAGAATAAAACAATAGGAGTACACTGTGA
>JAEMWC010001037.1:0-47500 GCA_016490735.1 Pachyseris speciosa
AAAAGTAGTGGAAGAACCCGTACGAAACACAACCGGCGCGTTCAAATAGCCAACTGCCGTACAGTGTGGAAGCGATGGAAAACGTGTTGTCCAAATCGACAGCATCAAATCGCAGAACGCAAGTTCAGAATGAACAAATTCGCAGCTGTTCTGAGTTTTGGATACTTCCAGAATGCAAAAATCACGAGAGAATTTGCGATAATCCCGCACGCTCCAACTATACAAAGATACACCACAGAACCTAATCTTGCACTGTCATAATTCTCGTCCTCAGAAGAGCCGTTATATGTTGCACCATTTGTACTCATACTTGTCACGATGAAACCTTGATTTTCTTACCCTGATAAGGCCTTCCTGCCCTCTCATTTAGGATCCACCTCCACAAAATCGCTGAATGTTCTTCTCGCTGTCCAGTTCTGCGTAAGATTTTTAACTTTAAATAACATTTCACGCACGGAAAACCTTCGCGCCGTGGCCAGCGACTGAATTCGTCGCAACGCACGTCCGATTTAATGACCCTCTGTTGACCAATAGCGTTAACGTGTTTAAACAGTTCTATTGAAGCTATTTACCATGAAAGATCACTGTTGAATCTTCCAAGCCTTTTGTCAACTACACTCTTTTGTGCAGTTGTTGTTCGACTCGTGGAGTACCTTTTGCCGGTCCGATCGGTTGCCCTGGCAATGTCACAAGGCATCACTTGCTTTCCACGGGGTCAAGACTCTATTTATTAACTACTTGTAAAGGAGAATATTGTAATTAATATGCAAATACAGCTATCTCGAAGACAGAACATTTATATGTGTTATAAATTCTATTGTGTGTGACGCAACTCAAATCCGATCGGCTGCACCAGCCCACCAAAATAGTTCCGATATCGTATGTTATATTGTAAACATCTCAAGTCAGCCTGTAACAGAAAAGCGGCAAAATATTGCAATCCAATCTTAAAGTCGGAACACAGAGGAAACAAAGAAGACCAAATATTTAAATACACAGCACAATAAATACACAGCACAATAAATGTGAAATGAAATGAAAAATGAAATACATGTTGTTAAGAGTGGATTTCACACGAGATATGTAATGTTGGCGAGGCCATATTTGCCTGATCGGCGGTGTAATTGAGTTATTGATACACGGAAGCAATTCACTTGTAATAAACACAAGTTGTGCTCATCCCGATACCAACTAAGGGTTAAAAAATTATTGAGCTATTTAAAAGCCGACAATATAACTTTCACAAGAGAAATCAAACTGGTGATTTTGCCCCATGCTTCTGTCTTATTGGATCAAAGGACAAATCGAATTTCCCGAAGTGGCAGTTTACCGAGCAAAAAAGGGGTTAAACTTTAGCACAAAAAAAAACCACAGGCATTTAATTACTTATATTTGAAAAAATACGTTCGTGATCTTATGCAAGATATAAAAATGATTTTAAATGTTGAGAATCGATAAATGGATAATCGGATAAAATATAGATGCACAGCACCGGGATAAAGAAAGGGCGCCTTTGTTTTATATTCATTGTGTTTTGACTCAGTAATATTGATGCTGAGCAAAATCGAAGACTGATAAGCTGTATATTGCAAAACATTCTTTCGGTTTTTTGTTTTTTGTTTTGTTTTGTTCTGATAAACTCTATAAATACTAATCAATCTATCCCTGAATATTTCAGTGCTGGAGGCGAACACGGGCAAAAAACCACGTCTCGCGCGCGTTTCGGGAACCTCCTCCGCGAATCGCGTGTCAAACAGATGGAAAGCAGACGATTTGCTTTCAAAGAAAATAAATAAGAGAGGACAGTGTAATTTCTATATTTCTGGGTCATTCCCTTGCAGCTTTGAAGATCATGATTTCATTCACGTTTTGACCTCATCTATTTTGGTCACGGTTTTCATATTTCCATGATTGACAAGAGTTCACAGCTAATTATATAATTGACACCCCCATAGAGCGGACGTGAGTCAGCCCTCGCCATCGACTGTTTTTTAGGAACCGGAAAAGCGAGTGGAGGGGTGGGGCAGTGGCCAGGGGTTTCTGATATAAATAAGAGTATCAGCCGCTCACAAGGAGGAGAACGAATGTACCAAAAATTTTCCGCTAAAATGCATAAAGTAAAAGTAATAGAGATCTAATCCGCCAAAAGAAACTGAATATGACAAATGCATGGCTGATACTGCGTGAAAAAAGGTGACTTTGCGAGACACCCACATGAGCGAGGCTCGATAAAATAGGGTTTTAACCGTGATAGCTGTTTCGCCCTTCTTGGGGCTATTAGTTCTTTATCGAGGATTTGATGGAGCCGAAACCAGTTGTGGAATTGCACACATTTTAGGTCTCCTACTGATGAACACTTGTTACATGCAGATGTTTTTAGATTTGCGTTCTGTCACCTTTGAATTGCATTTACGGTCTAGTTTTCGAAGTACTTGTTGTAGACACTGGTTGCATTTTGCCTGTTGTTTACGAATAACTGTAATTTAAAAAATTGCCATGAATAGACTACTACCAGAAGCTAATCGCTTCTGCCACTACCCAGCGTGTAGCCGTACCCATTTCGTACCCACCGCTTTCCCACCCCAACCCCCCTCACCACAGCCTCCATGTTTTCGGCCAAAATGGAAAGCTCGCATATATTTCACAGACTAACCCCTTCCGAATCCAGCCATGTCTTGGGCGAATTACTTTATGAACATGCCATTGAGGCATGCGCAATACAAATGTTCTACCACAATGCAGACACCAATGCCGCTCCTTATTGCTCACCTGTGCAACCGGTAAGGTTAAAAGGGCCTTTGCCGTCAGTGGCACGTGAGACTTCCGGGTCTCGCGCGGAATCGCCATCATGAGATTTCGGAGGCATAATCTTTGGATCACTGAGGCAGTTGGTAGCCACCTTGCACCGACGCCCTGCGAAATGGAGAATATACAAAATATCTCTAATCACTCCTGGCGCATTAGATTGTAATCTGAATACAAGATTTAGTAGCGTAAACAGCTGCGATGATCTTCACATCCTACCATATCGGGGGGCCGAACGAAGCACTCTTGAAATAGAATGTTTTAGCCCTTTTTTTAAAAACTCTCTTGAACCCCATCATTTCTCAGCGTACAATAAAAAAATGGATTTCCAGATCATCGTAAATCATATTTCTCACTATGAAACTATGAAGTAACTGACCGATAACAAAATGCTTGACTGAACTGGAACAACATTTCAAAATGGCGGAATATATTGTGTTCCGAAGCTATGTTTTCCTTCTTTCAGTCTAGATGTCGTGAGAAAAAAATTCTAGCCTAATTTGTTTTTGTAACCTGATATGAAAAAAAAAAAATAAATAGAAGAAGAAGAAGAAAAAAAAAATAATACCAGGAGTGGGGTTCGAACCCACGCGGATAACACATCCATTGGAACTTAAGTCCAACGCCTTAACCACTCGGCCATCCTGGTGTCACGTGAATATCGATGTGTAATAAATTTATTTAAATGGTATTAAAATAATTTTCATTACCAGTTCCTCTCGTCTTTTTATCGAGCTTGATGCATGCATCATCTTGCAGATCTAATGGATTTAAATATCATTTTTTAATCGTATCGTTAATAATAAATGGAATAGGCTACCTAACCACATCAAGGAAGCTGGAGGCTGGGGGCTGATAGTATCTCTACTTTTAAAAAGAATGTTCTAACTTTTGTCTTTTGTTGGAGATAATTGTTAATCAGGTCTTTCCATGCTTTTAAGTATTCTGGTATCATCAATATATTTAGACGATTTTTAACTATAGTTTAGGATTCTTATATGAGTATATATTATATTATTAATTTAACTACAGAGTTTGTAATTTTTATTACAAGTTATTTTAATCATGGTAGTATCCCTGGTGCTTAGGCGCTTTTGGATGCCTGCATCTCCGCAATTTTATTTAGCTTTTTATTCAGTGTAAATTTAGGTTTGTAGGGGAAATGTAATTAAATAAAAAGCCCTGATTTTCTTGGAAGCTTGTATTAAAACTTCGAGAAACAGAAACGGCTTGTAGCTCTTTATAAATCAAACGTCGTTACGCAAAGACAGACGTTTTAGGGGTGCCAAGGTGATGTCAAAGGTTTTCGATTTGTCAAACGTTCAGTGCTTTAACGACGGACGGGAATTAACATTGTCCAGTTTATGCATGCGAGTGTAAGAAAATGATCTGCTTTGACGTACTGTATTTAACTTAATTTCTGAAAAACCTATGCGCTAGGGAGGACACTAGTAAATCACTTAAGCTATGTATAGCAAAAGGATAAAAAAATACGAAAAAAGAAACCGGCTCCGTTAGAATCGATACTAGAAAGTATGAACTTTACAGATCGATCCTACGGAATTACTAGCAGTAATGTTAATACTCAAAACAAATTATTTGTTTTTTTTTTTATTCAGATTAGTGTGAAACTGGTCTAACCAAAGCAAAGCGCGTGAATCCACCGAGGCCGTTGATTACGCAGTCGATTCAAGCTTTTGAAGGTTATCCATATCAAAATATTTAACAATTATTCATCAAAGTGGAGGTGAATAGTGGTAGATATTGCGGCGACGTAAATATTCGCGGCTCGGTAAATATCCACACCTTTCACCGACACTGAGGTGAATAATTGTTTTAGCATAGTTGAATAATCACCCGATTGAAAATTTGCTTTATTTCGAACAATAGAGCAACCGACTGCATCATCATGCGCCGATCAAGCGCCGCCCGAATAGCGGTAAAGCCTGATGATTTTCACTAGCGACGCAAGCACAAGCGCAAGCATAAGCGCAAGCGCAAAAGCGCTTATTTCACTGTGAAAACGGGCTTAGTGCAAGCATAAGCATAAGCGTAAGCACAAGCACAAGGATCAAAGTTTTTCCTTTTCCTTGTGCTTGCGCTTATGCTTGCGTTCGCTTGCGTAAGCCTGGTTCACACTTGTGAGATAAGAGCAAGCAGAAGCACAAGCATAAGCACAATGAGGTTCACACTGGCGACTTACGCATGTGCAGTGCGAGTCATATTGGTGGATAAACAAGATGGCGCTTATGCTTATGCTTATTTCACACCAGTTCCCACTTGTGAAATAAGCATAGCATAAGCGTAAGAAAAAGGAAAAAGTTTCTTTTTCTTGTGCTTATGCTTGTGCTTACGCTTGTGCTTATGTCACGAGTTTTTTTTTAATAACTTTATTGGGTTTCAATTATAGTACATAAATAATCTATTAAGGGAAAATAAGCAAAAGAAAAGATAAAACGCCCAAATGGACGAGCACGAACGGGACCAAGGGACCCCTGCGAGGTGCCGCCCATATAGAAAATACAATTAAACAATCTAAAAACTTACACAAATAATATCAGCATGTGAACTATGAGCGGTGGCAAGCGCACGATCTCACAAGAGACCAAGTGCACGGGCATTCCACGTCAAATGTTGTACACAAAAGGCTCGTCAGAGTTTGTTTTAAAAAGTTATTAAAAACATCGATACTGGAGAAGCTACTATCAGGCACAGATTTACCGATAAAATTCCATAACTTAACAATCCTATTAAAATATGAAGCTTGAAATGCAGAGGTTTTGCAAATAGGGGTTTTTTAAGTTGAAGGAATTACTGAGCCTAGTACGGCCATGAGTTACAAGAGAAACGAAGCCGTGTACATTTAGATCTATTTGTCCCTACAAGCATTTATAGAAAAATGTTATATCTTTAAGCTCTCTATCATATACTAGTGACAGCAAGTCCAGTCTAATAAGTCTTTCCTTATAAGACATTTCTCCAATGCGAGACCGCAGTATCCATCTGGTGGCGTCTAGCTTTTTTTGAATAGTGAAACTTCTGAAGGCACTTATTCAATTGTCCTTGGTAACATTTCTTCAAATGGTGTTTTTCTTACAAAAATTCTTCTTGCTGTTGAAACCATGCTGCAAAACAGATAGTAAATGTTCATTATTTTTATATATACTTATAGTGCTCGACAGTTCACGTAAACAAGGCATTGTACCATTTTTATGCTTTAAAATTTGAGTTTGGAAAGATTAAACAACTTACCAATAAATACAGTCAAACCAAACTTTGTTACCATTTTTGTATTTTTCGGAGCAGCCGCCTCGTTTAACGATAAAATTTGTTGCTCGGTAACCAAAGCGAAACGGGAGGCCATTTTTTCCCTCCGTTTGCTCAGAGGTGAATAGTACTTGCTATTCACCTCCGGGCTAACCAATCAGAATGAGCGGAAAGCACTATTCTCTTGTGTGGTATATACTAACTGGAATGATTTGGACCTCTTCAAAGGTTTTCATGCTCCACCAGAACACATGCGCCTGTCTGATTCGTCTATTCGTGCGCGTGACGTCATTATGAATGGCCTATCGAGCTATATTTACTTGCTACGCCCTGGCTTCAAGTTTTACGATTTCTTCAAACTACGTACTGCACGCAATCACGGTCACAACGAAAGGTTGTATACAAAAAAAAAACCATCAATGACCTGAAGAGTTAAATCAGCAATTTAAGATTAAAAAGATCAAGCAAGCTATATTTGCTCACAAGCTTTTTTTGCTCATGAGTTCTGGTTCTTTCTTGACTACTTTAGAAATATCTTTCATGCAAATTTTAAGCGTAGCCTTAAAAAAATACAAACCACTCCTAAACTTACTTCGACGCCGAAAATTACCCCTGAAAATTGCAGATTTTCGTTATGAATTTTGAAAAATTGGTTTTTACACTTTCAACTGGAATTTATCTGGGAATCGACGTTCCGTCCGTCAAAATACACAGCAAGTAGACATTGATACATTCTGACAGTTATTGAAGACACAACAGGTGAACGAATTAGAAAATTTGCATTTCGGGCAAAGTCTTGCTTCCTTAATTAATAAACAACAAGCTATTCGTCAGAGGAAAATTTTCCATTCGTTCACCTCCCACGCACAACGCAAGAAAAGGGTGATGAGAAGAGGAACCGCGGAAAAAATGCTTAATTGTCAATGCACCTGCAAATGACACGTATACTACAAAATATATTTTTTGGAAAGGTGTGCCCGTATTTCTGCTCCGGTCGGAAAATACAACGGTGGAGAATTTTGCGCCATTAATCTAATAAGTGGAGTCAAACTGCTGGTAGGACATTTATAAAATCGTTGCGGTGAGTACTCGCATGTCGTTTTGGGCGGAACAAATTATCATACCTTAAACCGTCGTTATGATATGGTGACCTACCAGATCAAAGGTTTATTTCTTGTTACGTCAGGTCCATGTTCAGAGTTTTCCATGTCCATGCAAAGTCGGAGCTCTCAGTTGAAATTAAGAGGAAAAGTTAAATTGGCTAAAACGTCTTTGCTTGAAACTTATAAACGGCTGACAAAATTTGTAAACCAAAATATTTTATTCCGCACTCATCAAAAACTACTCTTCGAGTGACTTTTGTTATTAATTCAATTAACCCATATGCGAATGTTGCTCTCACCATTCATTTTTTGCATGTTTCGACCGAAGTTGATGTGCCAACTTGACATTTGGGAATTTTATTGCTTCATTCTCATTTAACCAGCGCTTAGCGTCCGCTTAGAGGTTCTTTGCCATTCGATCTCGCCAATCATTCTTTTGTTGAACATGATTCTCACATTAAAATACCCATTGCTAATTTGCTTCACTTTATAGATCGAGTTACTGGTTTGAAGAGTGTGTGTATATAGCCTCCTGCGGTTCAATTTCTTGCCCGATACTATTTATTTCCATTATTAAGTATAAACTAAGGGAAAACAGGGAAAGTTCATTTTACGAGATAGCAGTGAATAATCCATTATATTTTCACTGTATTTTAGACGTCTAGAGCAAGGATTTCAGTATGCGTAAAGATAATTCCTTTCTCCGGACTTTTGCCTACGGATTGCTTCATGTTTGAAACCTTTTGAAACGATCTTCCTCCCGAATTGATTGCTTCATCGGGATTGCGTTTTTTCCCTTCAATCACGAAGAAGAATAACTTCCGATTTGAAGATAAATATCGGGGATCACATAAAGTAATCGCTTCTTAACAAGGCGAAACCCGGAACGTGAATCTAACAGTCAAAACGGAACGCCAACGGAATATATATACCAAACGCACAACCGACAGGATCCCAGCATAAGGATGTCGACTTCCCAGTTATACATAAGCACATATATTCAATAAACCCAAATGCCGGCGAATTTTGCTCACACCTATCATTTGTTATTCACGTTTCGACTGCAGTTTATGTGACAGCATGACATCTGGGAATTTAATTTACTGCTTCATTCTCACTCAACCAGCGCTTAGAGGTTCTTTGTCATTCGACTTCGCCCACAATTCTTTTGTTAAACATGATTCGCATACCATATTTAAATTCAAATTGCTATTATGCTCCACTCAGCTCGGGCTACTGGTTTGGAGAGTGTGCATATAATAGCCTCCTGCGGTTCAATTTTCTTGCCCGATACCATTTATTTTCATTATTAAGTATAAACTAAGGGAAAAACGGGGATAGTTCATTTTAGGTAACCGTAAACAATCTATTATAATTTAGACGTCTAGACCAAGGAATTTATGCAAAAAGAAAATTTCTTTCTCAGTGCTTATGCCTTCGCATTGTTTCATGTTTGAAACCTTTTGAAACGATCTTTCTCCCGAATTGATTGCCTCATTATGATCACGTTTTTTCGCTTCTACTTTACTAGGAGAAATAACTTCCGATGAAGATAAATATTGGGGATCACACATGTATAGTAACCGCTTCTTAACAAGACGAGACCTGGAACATGAATCTAACAGTCAATGAAACGCCGGTGGAATATATATACCAAACGCACAACGCAGGTTCCCAACATAGGGATGTCGACTTCGCGGTTATAAGCACATATATATGCTTAGTTGGAGTCTTGGTTTGCTGGGTAACTCTTGGGTAATTACAGCGTTCTGTCGATGCAGGCATCTACGAACATCTACGAACATTTTTATCGTTCATCTGGCTGGGTGCGATTTGTTGTTGGCACTTATGGATCTCGCATTTTCGTTTCCTTCGTCGATCAAACGTGGCTGGTTGTTCGGCGCAGTTGCTTGTGGGACATTCGGCTTTGCGTACCACTTTCTAAACGCGATGTCTTTAAACACTCTAGCGGTGATTTCGCTCGATCGTTTCTGGGTTATTGCGAAGCCATCATTCGGCGCGAAAATTACAGTCAAGCGTGCGGTTTTATGCGTCGTTCTAACCTACTTTTATACGCTCGTTTTTACACTACCAGTTATATTTGGATGGGTTGGATTCCAAGAGGAAACATACTTCACGGGTTGTTACCTAAATTTCCAGACAAAAAACGTGAAAACTCTGACTTATTCTATAGTAAGGGCTGTTTTTCTTTTCTCTGTGCCCTTCGGCGTGATGGTTTATTGTTACTGTTCGATTTTCGTATCGGTTCGCCGCAGAAGCAGGAGAAAAAATCGCAAAAAGAAATTGGCAAGAGATCAAAAACGGAGCTGGAAATTCACATTGCCTCACTGGCGCACAGCGCGAATGATTGTCGTGGTAATTTCAGTGTTTCTTTTATGCTGGTCACCTCATGTTATCATCTCTCTATGCGTGGCGTTCGGAATGGACGTTTCGATCCTTGCGCAGGAAATTACCATGCTTCTCGCCAAATCCGTTATCATTTACAACCCCCTCATATATGCGGTGCTGAATCATCGCTTTAGAAAAGCATTTCTCGGAATGCTCTGCAAGAAGTGCCGAAACTACACCGCAGGGGAGTGCAATCGGACGCCCGTTGTTAGCGGTGGACAAAGCTCAAGTTTTCGGATCCCCCGTACAAGCGCAAGCAATTCGGCAAAGATGCTATCTGAACGCTTATCTGAGAAGAAAATAGAGATAGCTTGTGCCACGAACAATCATTGCAAACTTAAAAGATACTGCTTCTACAAAACAAGGATGACTTTTTCGAGCTTTGAAAACTACGCGAATGGCGGGCTAGACTCGGGTTTCTTGGGAGTTTACGGAGCCCAAATGCCTAAATTTTCTCCGACACGCGGTAACGGTGACAAGAATGAGACGGGATTTACAAGGCCTGGCGAGAGGTATAAATATATGGGCGAGGCAGCGAAACTTCCGGTAACAAGATTGCCATCGGGTGGTAAACAACATGAAAGAAACTTGAACAGCAAAGAAATTGGAGACATTTTGTGAAACGCACATGAATACTTTCAAGCATGGGTGAAAACCAGCGTTAATGTTTCAGTGTTGAAGGCAGTAAAGTAGAAATGTATTTTGCATTAAACATTAAAGCAGGGAGTTAAATTTGATTTAAAGGGATGCGAAAGTCTGGTACGAAAAAGCCACTTCAGAGTTCCTTATTTAAAATCAACCTCGTTTCCAGGTTCTTTCATCTCCCCACTCCAGAGGGCAGCCCTGGGAACAAGGTTGATTTAAAATCCACCAATGCAAAGCAGCCGTAATATTAAAGCAATGATGGTGTGAGGAGAAATAATATGGTCATCATTATTGCGGCTAGCGTTACACTGAAATCGGACCCTAGAATTTCCCTGACTTGATACACAATTCCCTGACTTTCCCCTAACATGAAAAAAAAATTGTTTTTCCCTGATTTTTCCCCGACTGTGGCAACCCTGAATAAAATAGGCCATTTTTCCAACTGTCATAAGTCTACTAAATTATAAACTTCAGGCCAAGTTGTCCTGGGGTGGGTACTCCCCTATCTGGCCGATAGGGGACGTGCCGCTGGATAGGGTGTGGTTTTTGGCCCTTCTGCCCTGAACCGGGTATGTAATTTCAAGTGCGTCTGTCCTAAAAAGGGTCTGTACCCGTCCTAGACAGGGTAGGGTTTCAAGACAGTCGACTATTTAGCAATCCGAAAACGGTTGTAAATGAATTTCGTGGTCCATTTTTTTCTCTTGCAAGATAACGCATTTTAGTGAAACGGAGATGTTTCCACTTGAGATTCACCGCGGAATTAATGCGTCTACGTAATGTACTATATTTCTGTTGTGATAGGTGTTCACTTGCGTAAAACAAGAGAGTGTTAATATATGATGTTGTCCTTTGTCCTAAACAAGGTCTTAAAATTGAGGGCGTTGCCCTACACAGGATAGGTATTTAAGTTTATTTTTGTCTTAAACATGGTCAGGGTTTCACTCCCCAGCGGCACCCTATACCCGAACGTGGGTCAAGTACCCCGGGGAAGTTGTTCGAGGAAGCACTATTAACTCTAATCCGGGCTAACTGCTTTGGTAACCTTTGAGTTTTGACCACAGTCAACCCAGGATTAGTGCTCATCGGGCGTCGAAAAACTCAGCGTGAATGGCTTCGCACCGCGCCGCACTTAGAGCTACTTTGAAGAGACCAATAGACCTCTTTAGCTTGTATATTTTGTTTTTCCAATGTAAGTCACGTGATTTTACCAAGGGGAGTTGTACGCGTATATATGCAAGTGAATAAACGAAATTTAATAGAAAAAGTTCTTCTCTAGCATAACATTGCATGACCAACATTGGGAAAACAAAACAAACAAGCTAAAGAAGTCTATAGCAGTTTCGTTTCCTTTTGATATTTATATGCCAACCAGACGAAAGTAAGTTATAAACACAATCCAAGAACAGATATTAATTTAACAAGCAAGGATTTAATTAACTGTCAAAGGCTGGTCTGAAACTCCAAAAGCAGTTGAGTTTTACAAGTACTTTATCAGCTTCAGCTATCATTTGACAACTTGTAAGCCCTTGGGTCATTTCAAGCCTTTTGGGTTGCCGACGGAACGGTGTTTCCAAGAGGCCTTACTGTAGATGGGTTTTGACAAAATACTCTTGGTGTGTAGACTCGTAGCCTGGGTCCTAATCATATTTATAGAAACCCTCCCCAGTCTTCCTCCCCAGCTTGTCACGTGCTACGAGGTCGTTTAAGATCTCGCTCGGTTTAAAGAGCTCCACATCAGGGTACTTCTCATGCCAACCTGAAAAGTGAATAAAAAGGACAATGATAACGATAACTGAACAGCTCACGGCACACACAGAGCACTATTATCGAACTACAGTTCAATCCCTCTTAAGGGGCCACCCTCGGAGAAATGGAGAGTGGCCACTTAATAGGGGCTGCCGTGCGTTTCTAAAAACTCCGGACAACATTTCGGGCCCGAGTTTCAACTCGGTTTTCTATGGATTGGTATTAGCTTTTTGAGCAAAACTAGACCAATGAATTTCTCAATTTTGTACCTAGCTTTCTTGAAAGATTAAAAATATTATCTCTATCTAAGGTCTGGTAATGAACCCAGCGCACGAAAAATAGTTTTTCGGGACCGAAACGTTTTCGGGAGTTTCGAGTAAAAAACAACAGACGAACCCTCATCGGGACTTTGGTTACTGGCCGCCTAATCGGGGTGGCTGTTTAATAAGTGGCCGCTGAATAAAGATTCGACTGTATAGTTCCATATTGACTATTTGTTCACGCTATAACAGGGCAGCATAAGGTGAAAGATCATTCCCAGTTCAAGCTGTAGCAGTCTGGAATAGTTTACCTTATCAACTAAAGAAACAAGCTTTTCTTATATCTTTTAAACCAGCAGCCCCAGTTAGGGATTAATTACCCGGGCTGCGCGCGTCTCGCGCGGCGCCCGGGTCTTAAACTACCGACGGTTCTTCTTTTTCGTCGTCGAGTATCATCCACAAATGGCACTTCCGGCGTTTCTGCGCAAGCGCTAACTATTTTTAACAACAGTGATGCGTGTTGTCACGTATGGGAAAATGTCGATTCATCTTGTGGCTTTTGAAGTCTGAACAAAATATATGTTAAGAGAAGTGTCTATGCGAATGTTTGGAAGTTCAACGGCGAGAAGAAAGTTTTTAACATGAGTAAACTTAACGGCAGATAGACGCCGTGTTTCCCCGTGTCTGCTTCAGTAGACAGCGAGTAGTCTCTAATTTTGGCGACGGATTGTGGGGGCACGTGCGCGCGCGAAGTTGCGAGGAGACGCGACGCGAGGGGAGCGCCAAAAATTAGAGACTACAGACAAAGGGAGTTTGACCTTTCACGGCCGAGTGATTCGAGTGTAAATCTCATATCAACAGCAAGAATGATGCCTGTTGTCACGTATCGGAAAACGTCGATTCACCTTGTCTCTTTGAAGTCTGAACAGCTAATATGTTAAGACAAGTGTCTATACGAATGTTTGCAAGTTCAACAGCGAGAAGAAAGCTTTTAACATGACCAAAATTTAACTCCAGATGGACTGCCGTGTTCCCGTATCCGCTCCATTGAGATGTACATTTTGTTGAATAACTCAAGTACGGGATATTACACACCCCTGAGACTTTGACAGGTAGTTTATTTACTATTTTGCCACAATATCTCAATTTCTGGACTTTAATTTTTGAATGATAAGCGATTATATATTACAAATGTACTAGCGTCCCTTGAAACTGTCCAGAAACGTTCCTTTCTTGTGTTTCAAATGACCCTGGATTGACGTATTTGTAAACAGTTTCACTCTGCTAATTAATTTTCTACTCACATTTCACCGAGACTCCATTCACATTCATGCGAAAAAATCCAACATCGTTCGATAAGCGTTTCCTTTCTCAAACAATTATCCATCGAAGCGAAAACAAGTGTGCTTAGTTTTTTTTTTTTTTTTGGAATCAATACACTATTTTTATCATCTTGCATGACGATAAACCTCTGTGGCCTAAAGGTCATTGTTCCTGCCTGTGACGCAGCTAACCCGGGTTCGATGTCTTTTAGTGGTATATATCGCGGGCTTTATTTTTTCTGTTTCTCTTTTTCTTGTTCTTTTAGAAATATTTTTTACAAGTGTTATAATTATTGTGCTCAATGGTTGAGCTGTATTTTAGAGGAATATATGTTGATAGGGGTCTAAAGAAATAGACTCCAACACAAGCTAAACACAATGCGTCCGATGTAAGAAAGACAGACTTCCCTCTATTCTTTTGTTTAGCACTAAGTTAGGGATACAATACTGTTTTTTGCAAGCCCGGGTTTAGGCTAATTGTAGCCTCTTGTTCATTTTAAAGGAACAATTAGCCTTGCAAGTTGCCACATCATTCAGTTATCTTTATTATATAAGTACTGAGATTTATTCACAGAAATGACATTGATGGAAAACTGAATCGTTTTGTTTTCAGTCACAGCCAATCAGCAACAAGAACGATGAAATTTCACTAGTAAAAAATCATCGTTCGCAGCGTCTGATTGGATGAACGGTGTTTTTCACTAGTGAAAAGTGATCGTTGGCGAAACTACGTCATCCTTGGCGCGAAAACTCGCAAGCCACCCTTTTATTTTCAAGATGTCGGAAAGGTTTGTGGACGCGGGTTCGGTTGACAATTTCACAGCTGAACAAGAAAGCCACCTTGCAAAAAACATAACGAGATGTAAAACTTTTGCAAGCCTTTGTAGAAACTAAGAAGGAAATTAGAAAAGATGAAGACATTCCAGCAACGGAGTTGAACGAATAATTGTGTCCGAGTGAGTTTATCATTTCGGTTAGAACCAAAGAAGGCAAAGACGTCCTCGTACGAAACAGCTAATCCAGCCATTTCTCCATCCACTTCTGACTCGCAGCAATCTATGGATTTATTCAGCGGGGCTGCCATTGAAGGAGACAATTTTTCGATCAACCTGATAAACTCAGTTAACCAGTCAACAAAGCTCACACTACAGGAATCTAGCCCAGCTACAACTGAAGCGTTGCCACGAGACTGAGGCCTTTTGAGGCCAGTAGTAAGCTTGACTTAGAGTTTTTGAAGTCGCAGATAGCTACTTACGTCTTCGTGATTTCCTTTTGCAAGACCGGTCAGTTTGTGAAGGGAATGCACTATGTACTATTTTGAAAGGAAAGTTCTACTAACTCCTCAGAAGTGGGATTCGTCATTCTAGGAGGAATTCGAAGAACTGGCGAGTAACCAAACTCGTGCATCGGTATTCACGCAATGTTTGGTCGGGTAGGCGAGTTCTAACAAATGGAAAGCGTCTTTCGTTAAGATAGCCCGCGTGAAAGGCGCTACAGAGAGGAAAGGGAAGAGGGAATCGGGCATGCGCACGGGAGGGGATAAAAAAGAGAGCATCACTCGGTCACTATTGGCCATGTTCTAAACGAGTAAGGGCCTGGGAACGAATCCAAATTTCATTGAAAATCAAAGACATTGAACTAAATCGATTCTCACATGAAAGGGTATGTCAAAATAAGCAATTTCAGCAAGTTTGAGTACGTTTGGTTGAAAAGCCGCCAGATAACATGCATTTAAAACTTAAAAAAATCCTATAAAAATGTCTCTATTTCGGAAAGTGTGTCCCTCCAAACCATACAAAGTCTCTAATTTTCACAATATTCAAAAGCATTTTTTTCAGCTCCAATACAACCGAACAACGTCAAAGTTGATTAGGTGACCATTTTTGAGATGCTCCTTCATGTAGTGGAAACATTTTCATCATTCCCAGGCCCTTACTCGTTTAGAACATGGCCAATTGGTTCGCCTACAATTACTCTAATGTCTAAAAAGAGGAACTTAAAGGGGAAACTTACCAGTCTACCTACAAAATATGTGATGCTGACAGTACATACCATCAATGATGAACTTGGTTGTGTCTAGTCCAACATAGTCTGCTAGTTCCATTGGGCCCATTGGATAGCCTAATAGGGAATAAACAGAGAATGAGTTTCTGACATTGGGAGCTTACTCAGGTCTCAGGTCTGTGAGGGAAGGGGTCATACCCCACCGGGGAGGGAGGGCGAGGCAGCCGACAAAAACTGCTTTGTTATCGCACGATTGGCAACAAAATACGGCGTGAGGAGGGGGGGGGGGGGGGGGGTACAACAGCGGTTAAACGTGTGGTCTGTTGGCAGTTCCCGTAAAAACTGCTTTGTGATCGCATGGTGGGAGAGAACTGAAATACCCCAGGCAAACGTCCAATCCACATTCACGTAGAGCAATCATAGCGTTCATTGGAATCGAACTGAACGATAGGCCAAAAACTGGCACGATAACCCATCCCAGTGAACTTGGTCTCAAACGTGGGGTTCAATCCATCATCATATCGGATGTAGACTGCGAGCAGGCTTTCTTGCACATGCGCATTAGATCTAGCGAGAGGCGAGCATTATCTTTTCTTATTGGCATAATTTTACCGTCTGGCCGTGCGACTGAGGAAAAAAGTATGAGTGCTGACAGTCTATGCGGGATGAAGTGAGGAGTCTTCAGGTAAAGGAAAAATCCACGACGAACAAACAGCGCAAGAGGATATTTGAGCGCCCTCTTATTCATTGGTCACAGGAACGGTTATATGCGGTTCTCAAGTGAAAGGCCTGGCAGTCTAAACTAAGTCTGGGTACTCCAATTTTCAATTTCTCTGTACGGATCTCCGAGTTCCTAATTGAGGTCCCTTCGAAAATACGCCTCACAAATCACTCCCAAATATATGCCCACATACTGCTGAGGCGTTTAAAAAGTCGTTTTCACTTTTCCCAGTCAATTTTGAAACAAAACATTCCGACCAATAGTGATATCTGCGCCCCTTCCCCCAAAATGCGGAAACCTCCGACGGCTTGGGTACGTATTTGGGAGTGATCAGAATTGTACCCCCTAAATCCGATAAACTCCCGCTGGTGAAAAGAGGCAGTAGTAGTCCATAAACAAGCCAGGGGCACCCAACGAGCCAAATCAACCAAAAGCTGTAGAAAGGCATTTTTAAGTCCCTTATGGTGTTTGAAGTCTGTTTTAAGTGATGTTTTCATTAGCTAGGAGAAGTTCATCTGTTCGGATTCCCTAGCTGAAATTTTAATTGCCCGAAAATATTAGGGAACAAAATCTTCCTTTGAGAAATAGCAAGCTAAAATGAACTTTCCACGAACTTTCTAGGGAACTATTTTCTTTCCGAAAATGCTAGCTGACGTTTTAGACTGCCAAAAACACCAATTACGACCTTTCCGAAAACCTTAGGGGCAATGATTTCCCAATTTCGAATCTTTTAGGCCACGTTTTAGTTACGAAAATCCGAGTGCACTCTTTAATCGACGCCGAAAGCGCAAGGCGAATTACCCTCCACCGAACAGATATCTACCGAAACTTGTCGTTGGGTGCCCCTGACAAGCTGGCAAAAGACGTCCATCGCAGAGACGATGGAGACGGGGCGTGTCGTAAGGTGCTCGGTCCATCATGCGGGAACTAGGCTGACGCGACTCACTGACGGGTCCGACAGATCGTACCTGGGTCAAAATGGTCAAAAGAAAAACTCGTCGAAGCCTTTTGTTCCAATGAGAAGAAAGAGGATTGAATTTTATCCCCCAAAATAAGCCCCTAGAAAGAATACAAACCTAGGACTTTTCAAAATTCCTCAGTGTGGCCTTTAAAATTTGGTCAAATGTTCAAAGCACGTACCTCCGAAGTTTCATTTTCAGGACTCAACTAACCCAAACACCCGAACTCCGCGTAGCCGTTGTCCTGTTTCAGCCTTTCACGTTATCGAGAGCGAGGACAAACTCCCATGTGTGTGGAGAGGGAACACCTTCAACGCGCGAGCGCGTTGCGTGACGTGGAAACGATTAATTAAAATTCCTGAGGCAAGACTTTGTAATGATAATACTGACTCTTTTGTGTGGGCAAATACACTTAATCACTTGTTTTCGCAAAGCAACTTTCAATAAAATCAATAAAACCTGATATTGTTTCGGGTAATAAAATACAAAAATAACATCATATGAAAGCAAAAAACAAAAAGACCGTCGCATTTGCACGTTAATACAGTCTTTTTTTAAACACCTATATTTAGAACACGCTGACATAAACACTCCGGTATCAACTGATCAATATTAGGATAAGAAATCGTTCACGTAGATATATCAATAACCTGAAAAATATGACATGACACGGCCAAACAAAGTTGCGGGTTATCATATCCCGCATCAAGAGGCTTGTCTTGTTCTGGAAATTTGCAAACCGATGACAGAATTGCAAGCAAGTTCTCAAGATTTTTCACGGGCGATGCATTTCTCGGCCTGTAAACTCTCTGTACGTGCTTCGTTTTGCATGCATTTCGCAACAGAAGACAATGCTGGGAGCGATGACCCATGAAGATTACGGAATTTTTCGATTACAATGTTATCGGCGGTTTAAAAACATTCGAAGAATGTTAGGCGTGGCCATTGAAATGAGTAAATGTAAGAACTGAGGCAAAATATGACATGACACGGCCAAACAAAGTTGCGGGTTATCATATCCCGCATCAAGAGGCTTGTCTTGTTCTGGAAATTTGCAAACCGATGACAGAATTGCAAGCAAGTTCTCAAGATTTTTCACGGGCGATGCATTTCTCGGCCTGTAAACTCTCTGTACGTGCTTCGTTTTGCATGCATTTCGCAACAGAAGACAATGCTGGGAGCGATGACCCATGAAGATTACGGAATTTTTCGATTACAATGTTATCGGCGGTTTAAAAACATTCGAAGAATGTTAGGCGTGGCCATTGAAATGAGTAAATGTAAGAACTGAGGCATAGTGATTTTTAAAAATGAAGCTAATAAGTGAGTAGTTCTCTTTATTTTCTCTTCCTGCGGTATGTTTAATATGCTGTGCAGAACGGTTCTAAGTTTTGAGTCTGTGGAGGAAATAAGGCGTGGCCGCTCCAATAAACAGTCCTTAGAAGAAAACTAACCCATTCTTAAACATCGTACACCTCTGTTGTTCTCCTTGTCCAAATATTCACTAACTCGGAAACCGTTTCCCTTTTCTCCTCTTCATCATCGGGCACTTCCGATCGATCGTTCGATGGAACATTTTCATCCCCGTGTAGAGGAACATTCGCGTGACTTTCGCGTGGCTCTTGAGCTGTAGGCACCGAAACAGAATCTTTGGAGTCCGAGTTCGGCGTATTTTCTGCATGTCTGGCAACATCTGGCGAAGAGATCGAAGAGATCTGCACAGTCACGCCGCACTTTTCTGTTTCAGTTTCGATGTCATCTTTGGGCTTTCCGTTCTCTTCACTTGAATGCACGTCACCTTGTGCGGAGTTAAATTCATTCGCGTGTTGCTCGCGCGACAAACGTTCCAGTGGTTCGTGATGTGTTGAACCACCGTCAACTTCGCTGATCTCCGCATCAAGCGAGATCGAACGCGCTCTGTTCAAGCTGTCTCCCCTCGCTCTCATCATTGAGCCATGTCGCAACGCGTCCCAACCCTCACGTCTGCTGTGCATTATACTGTCGGGCAGCGGCTGATAATTGAATTGTACGGGCTGAATCCAGATTTGAGGAAAGGAGGTTTATCAGCTTTCCTCATGAAGCTTGGTATATTCGAAACAAGATGGCCTCCGCTCTCGGAATCACCGCTCTCGCCGCTCGTGTCCGAGTGAAACGAACCTGACCTTTCATGATGATCGTCATGAGAGGTTTGACGTGGCAGCTCAACGCTATGAAAGGGTCGTGGCAAACTCCCAGCGAAAGAGTGCCGGTAAAAATTCGGCGAGGCGCGTTTAGCTGCTCTTTCCCTTCTCCTTGTGACCTCCTCGCTTTCTATTGTATGACCTGTGCTGGCTGCCTTGGCGCGGTTGGGTTCGTTTTCTTGTTTACATTCATCTCCCCCGCCAACGCTTGGGATTGCAACAGAATGAGGGTTTTCTTGGAGCTCATTCACGCTTTGATTTGCAACAGAATCAGGGCTTTCTTGGAGCTCATTCACGCTTTGATTTGCAACAGAATCGGGGCTTTCTTGGAGCTCATTCACGCTTTGATTTGCAACAGAATCAGGGATTTCTTGGAGCTCATTCACACTTTGATTTGCAACAGAATCAGGGCTTTCTTGGAGCTCATTCACGCTTGGTATTGCAACGGAATCAGGGCTTTCTTGGAGCTCATTCACGCTTTGATTTGCAACATAATCAGGGCTTTCTTGGAGCTCATTCACGCTTGGTGTTGCAACAGAATAAGGGCCTTCTTGAAGCTCATCCACACGGGATAACGTGACGCTTTCTGAATCGACCGCCGTCTTATTTTCCTCCGCGTAACCGCGATTTCCGCGCGCTTTTTCGAGCTGACATTTCCAATCGCTATTCTCCGCTTCCAGTTCTTCGATCCTCTTTGTCAGCCTCTCGATCTCAGCTCTTAGTTCTGCATTTTCTTCCTTGGCGCTGACCATTTCTTTCTCGGCGAGAACTGCACGCCCCAGGGCCTTCGCTAACTGACTCTTCAAGTGTCCTTTCTCTTGCTCGCTCTCAAAGGAGCGCGTTCTTAACCTCAACACTTCGTCGTCCTTTTCCTTTCGTTCACTCGTCGCTCTGTCTCTTTCGTCCATCAAAACATCGCACAAGCGCTCCAATGATTGATTTCGCTTCATCAAATCTGACGGATCTGCTATAGGACTTGCACTCGCTGAACCAGCACCAGATTCGTTCTCGTCGTGCACCAAAGTAGTGCTTGTATCGCCGACCAATTCGCTATCAGCGTTATTCTCTTGATGTGCAAGGGACGAGAAAACATCTGACGCAGGTTCTACTTTTATTACGGCATCCTGAGTAGTGTTTCCCTCTTCCGCTGATGCAGGACTTCCACGGCCATTCACGACCTCTCTGTCCGAGGACCGCGCTTCGCTATCGTTAGGAACAACAACACCAAAGCTCTGTTCCTGAGATTCAATGGACGAAGCTGCGAGGCCAGTCTCTGTTGAGTCTTGCGCATTCTCCGCTTTATCCATAACAACGTCCGGTTGATAATTGTCGCATTTACCGTTGAATTCTGCCCCTTTTTGATCCAATTCAGTTTCCATTCGATCCACGCTTTCTTCTGCCGCCATTGTGCTAATTAGCGTCCTCTCTCCGTGACAACCATCGCGGAATGTTGTCAGATAATTTACGCCAACTCTGCCCCACTTTAAATTCGCCTTCTCATTGGTGTGTTTCAGTTTTCCGTCAAATTGCCGCTGGGTAGAAATGTTTTGAAAAGCTCCTCCTGTTCCCTGGAAGCGATGTTTTCTTTCCCGTACAAAGGACCTTGTAAAGAGCCGTGTTCTTTTTTGCCTTCCCCTCGCCAAATCGATTCGTCAGCGTCTAAAACCTCGCCATATTTTGCATGATCGTTCCGGGTGGTGTTGTTTCGTTTTTTTTGTCTTTTTTTAACAAAGTGGCTTTCTTTTGTTCAAGGCACTATACCTTGACGCTTCCGTTCTTTGTCTGTTCAGAGTTTGTATAATCAACCCCGGCGACTGTTGATATATTTTTCGGTGTTCCCCCTGCTTTGATTCCACTAGCACGGGTGTCTTTACTTATCCATGGTCGAGGTGCTTTTAGCCCTTCAAACTCAGCTTTCAAGGGGTCGCATGTTTGTTGACCATCACGAGCAAATTCCTGAATAATCCTCTCAAGTTTCCACATGACTTATCCCGAGTTTGAGCTGAAATTCGCGCGCGACGTCACGTGCCGCGCGCGTTACAGCTTCTTCGCGCGAAATTACCTCGGTAATCAGAGCCTGCTGTTTTTCAAGTTCACTTTTACACGTGGCGTATTTTGTTTGCAAATCTGTGACGAGCTCCCGAACTTTGCGGATTTCGTTTCCAGAATCTTTACTGTGACTCTGAGGAAAAATCCGACTCGTTCGAGTCGGTTCTCCAATATTACTTTCGTCCGTAAAACTGCTGGCTGCGTTAAAACAGTAAAGAGAGTCAACATTAACATGATCACCGTTTCCAACAGCTTCCTTCGTTTCGCTTATTTCAGCTAATATCCCGGATCAACTTATCCAAGTGGTTTTCAAGAGCTGAAATCCATTTTGCTCGCAGTTTCATCAGCTCGCCTTCTAAACACCTTTCCTCGTTTTTGGAAGTGGAAAACGTTGCTTCCAAATCAAAGGCGAATGTGTCAAGCTCGCGGCGAATTCAACATCAGTAAAACTGTTTGGTGCATATAAATGCAGCGGTTGAGTGTCAACAATCTCTTGACATCTTTTTTTAGCTTCAGTTTCTTTCGTTCGGCTTAATTCAGCTAATAATTCGTTTTTTTCCTGGATTAATTGGTTAATATGGCTCTCCAACAACGATATCTTTGATCGTAATTTCATTAGATCTTCCTCTAAAAAATCTTCCTCGCTTTGGCAGATTACGCACTTCGTTTCGAAATCTGAGTTGTACCCTTGAAATAGTCCGAGTATTTCATCTCCAGAATTGTCATTTCGAGTCTCAAATAGGGAACAGGCTTCCTGAGTTGTCTGCTCTAGATTTTCTCCATTGCTAAAATCTTTTGACGCATGAACTATCAGAACAGTGTTAGCTGTTTCGTGATCGCTTTTGTCAACATGTCTCTTCTTTCCACCTAATTCACTCGAATATTCAGTTCTATCCCTTGCTTTCTCGTCACGACTTCCAAGGGTTTTAACGTCAAGATGGCGGCTTTTCCCGCCAACTCCCTTCGTTTCGCTAAGTTCACTCAAACATTTCTTTTCATCCTGAGTCCCATCTATGTGATTTCCATCAACGGAAAAACTCTAATATTCTTGAAAATATCGCCTGGTGCCTCTTAACCTCTTGGTTGCCTTTCCCAACCTGTTTATTCGTTTCGCTTAATTCGGTCGATGATTTGAATTTATTCTTTTGAAGGTCGTGTTCTTCAGGATCAGAAGGAAATCTTGATGTGCCAGTCAACTGGTGAAGCTTGTTAGTGTAGTGGCCATCTCCCTAATCATTCTTTATTGTGTCTCTTACTTCTTCAAACAATTTCGCCTCAGCCTGCGTTTTGTCGCGACTTACATCGTCCATAAAATTTCTTGATTTGCCTAATAAATCCTCCAAAGTGGTCACCGTTTCGTCGTTTCACCGTCTTCAATGGACAGTTCAATATTATTCTGAGACACATCTTCGCGACTTTCGGTGACACGAAGGCAATAAGGGTTCTGCAGATCGCGTTTTTCATCGTCTCTCTTTCTTTCACTCAACACAGCCGATAATTCGGTCTTATCTTTGACGCAGTTGTTCATCTGGCTTCTCCGGCTGAAAACATCCGCTCGATTCACACTCGACAATGGCCACCCTCAATTTCCCTTCTCCTTCGTCAACGCATCGTGTTTGTTGCCGCGTACTTTCAAGAGCATTTTTTTACAAAAGCATTTCTCTCCTCCGAGTTTAAACATTGTTCTGCAAAGCCAACTTTTTATCCTCTAAATCCTGAAACACTCTTCCAAAAGCCGTCATTTTCTGTCGTAAAGACAGTAACTGGGCCTCTAATCGACATGTATTTATGTTATCCACGTTTTTACTGAGCAGGCTAGTAAAAGATAGATAGATATTGTTTCGGGTAATAAAATACAAAAATAACATCATATGAAAGCAAAAAACAAAAAGACCGTCGCATTTGCACGTTAATACAGTCTTTTTTTAAACACCTATATTTAGAACACGCTGACATAAACACTCCGGTATCAACTGATCAATATTAGGATAAGAAATCGTTCACGCAGATATATCAATAACCTGAAAAATATGACATGACACGGCCAAACAAAGTTGCGGGTTATCATATCCCGCATCAAGAGGCTTGTCTTGTTCTGGAAATTTGCAAACCGATGACAGAATTGCAAGCAAGTTCTCAAGATTTTTCACGGGCGATGCATTTCTCGGCCTGTAAACTCTCTGTACGTGCTTCGTTTTGCATGCATTTCGCAACAGAAGACAATGCTGGGAGCGATGACCCATGAAGATTACGGAATTTTTCGATTACAATGTTATCGGCGGTTTAAAAACATTCGAAGAATGTTAGGCGTGGCCATTGAAATGAGTAAATGTAAGAACTGAGGCATAGTGATTTTTAAAAATGAAGCTAATAAGTGAGTAGTTCTCTTTATTTTCTCTTCCTGCGGTATGTTTAATATGCTGTGCAGAACGGTTCTAAGTTTTGAGTCTGTGGAGGAAATAAGGCGTGGCCGCTACAATAAACAGTCCTTAGAAGAAAACTAACCCATTCTTAAACATCGTACACCTCTGTTGTTCTCCTTGTCCAAATATTCACTAACTCGGAAACCGTTTCCCTTTTCTCCTCTTCATCATCGGACACTTCCGATCGATCGTTCGATGGAACATTTTCATCCCCGTGTAGAGGAACATTCGCGTGACTTTCGCGTGGCTCTTGAGCTGTAGGCACCGAAACAGAATCTTTGGAGTCCGAGTTCGGCGTATCTTCTGCATGTCTGGCAACATCTGGCGAAGAGATCGAAGAGATCTGCACAGTCACGCCGCACTTTTCTGTTTCAGTTTCGATGTCATCTTTGGGCTTTCCATTCTCTTCACTTGAATGCACGTCACCTTGTGCGGAGTTAAATTCATTCGCGTGTTGCTCGCGCGACAAACGTTCCAGTGGTTCGTGATGTGTTGAACCACCGTCAACTTCGCTGATCTCAGCATCAAGCGAGATCGAACGCGCTCTGTTCAAGCTGTCTCCCCTCGCTCTCATCATTGAGCCATGTCGCAACGCGTCCCAACCCTCACGTCTGCTGTGCATTATACTGTCGGGCAGCGGCTGATAATTGAATTGTACGGGGCTGAATCCAGATTTGAGGAAAGGAGGTTTATCAGCTTTCCTCATGAAGCTTGGTATATTCGAAACAAGATGGCCTCCGCTCTCGGAATCACCGCTCTCGCCGCTCGTGTCCGAGTGAAACGAACCTGACCTTTCATGATGATCGTCATGAGAGGTTTGACGTGGCAGCTCAACGCTATGAAAGGGTCGTGGCAAACTCCCGGCGAAAGAGTGCCGGTAAAAATTCGGCGCGGCGCGTTTAGCTGCTCTTTCCCTTCTCCTTGTGACCTCCTCGCTTTCTATTGTATGATCTGTGCTGGCTACCTTGGCGCGGTTGGGTTCGTTTTCTTGTTTACATTCATCTCCCCCGCCAACGCTTGGGATTGCAACAGAATGAGGGTTTTCTTGGAGCTCATTCACGCTTTGATTTGCAACAGAATCAGGGCTTTCTTGGAGCTCATTCACGCTTTGATTTGCAACAGAATCAGGGCTTTCTTGGAGCTCATTCACGCTTTGATTTGCAACAGAATCAGGGATTTCTTGGAGCTCACTCACGCTTTGATTTGCAACAGAATCAGGGCTTTCTTGGAGCTCATTCACGCTTTGATTTGCAACATAATCAGGGCTTTCTTGGAGCTCATTCACGCTTGGTGTTGCAACAGAATAAGGGCCTTCTTGAAGCTCATCCACACGGGATAACGTAACGCTTTCTGAATCGACCGCCGTCTTATTTTCCTCCGCGTAACCGCGATTTCCGCGCGCTTTTTCGAGCTGACATTTCCAATCGCTATTCTCCGCTTCCAGTTCTTCGATCCTCTTTGTCAGCCTCTCGATATCAGCTCTTAGTTCTGCATTTTCTTCCTTGGCGCTGACCATTTCTTTCTCGGCGAGAACTGCACGCCCCAGGGCCTTCGCTAACTGACTCTTCAAGTGTCCTTTCTCTTGCTCGCTCTCAAAGGAGCGCGTTCTTAACCTCAACACTTCGTCGTCCTTTTCCTTTCGTTCACTCGTCGCTCTGTCTCTTTCGTCCATCAAAACATCGCACAAGCGCTCCAATGATTGATTTCGCTTCATCAAATCTGACGGATCTGCTATAGGACTTGCACTCGCTGAACCAGCACCAGATTCGTTCTCGTCGTGCACCAAAGCAGTGCTTGTATCGCCGACCAATTCGTTATCAGCGTTATTCTCTTGATGTGCAAGGGACGAGAAAACATCTGACGCAGGTTCTACTTTTATTACGGCATCCTGAGTAGTGTTTCCCTCTTCCGCTGATGCAGGACTTCCACGGCCATTCACGACCTCTCTGTCCGAGGACCGCGCTTCGCTATCGTTAGGAACAACAACACCAAAGCTCTGTTCCTGAGATTCAATGGACGAAGCTGCGAGGCCAGTCTCTGTTGAGTCTTGCGCATTCTCCGCTTTATCCATAACAACGTCCGGTTGATAATTGTCGCATTTACCGTTGAATTCTGCCCCTTTTTGATCCAATTCAGTTTCCATTCGATCCACGCTTTCTTCTGCCGCCATTGTGCTAATTAGCGTCCTCTCTCCGTGACAACCATCGCGGAATGTTGTCAGATAATTTACGCCAACTCTGCCCCACTTTAAATTCGCCTTCTCATTGGTGTTTTTCAGTTTTCCGTCAAATTGCCGCTGGGTAGAAATGTTTTGAAAAGCTCCTCCTGTTCCCTGGAAGCGATGTTTTCTTTCCCGTACAAAGGACCTTGTAAAGAGCCGTGTTCTTTTTTGCCTTCCCCTCGCCAAATCGATTCGTCAGCGTCTAAAACCTCGCCATATTTTGCATGATCGTTCCGGGTGGTGTTGTTTCGTTTTTTTTTGTCTTTTTTTAACAAAGTGGCTTTCTTTTGTTCAAGGCACTATACCTTGACGCTTCCGTTCTTTGTCTGTTCAGAGTTTGTATAATCAACCCCGGCGACTGTTGATATATTTTTCGGTGTTCCCGCTGCTTTGATTCCACTAGCACGGGTGTCTTTACTTATCCATGGTCGAGGTGCTTTTAGCCCTTCAAACTCAGCTTTCAAGGGGTCGCATGTTTGTTGACCATCACGAGCAAATTCCTGAATAATCCTCTCAAGTTTCCACATGACTTATCCCGAGTTTGAGCTGAAATTCGCGCGCGACGTCACGTGCCGCGCGCGTTACAGCTTCTTCGCGCGAAATTACCTCGGTAATCAGAGCCTGCTGTTTTTCAAGTTCACTTTTACACGTGGCGTATTTTGTTTGCAAATCTGTGACGAGCTCCCGAACTTTGCGGATTTCGTTTCCAGAATCTTTACTGTGACTCTGAGGAAAAATCCGACTCGTTCGAGTCGGTTCTCCAATATTACTTTCGTCCGTAAAACTGCTGGCTGCGTTAAAACAGTAAAGAGAGTCAACATTAACATGATCACCGTTTCCAACAGCTTCCTTCGTTTCGCTTATTTCAGCTAATATCCCGGATCAACTTATCCAAGTGGTTTTCAAGAGCTGAAATCCATTTTGCTCGCAGTTTCATCAGCTCGCCTTCTAAACACCTTTCCTCGTTTTTGGAAGTGGAAAACGTTGCTTCCAAATCAAAGGCGAATGTGTCAAGCTCGCGACGAATTCAACATCAGTAAAACTGTTTGGTGCATATAAATGCAGCGGTTGAGTGTCAACAATCTCTTGACATCTTTTTTTAGCTTCAGTTTCTTTCGTTCGGCTTAATTCAGCTAATAATTCGTTTTTTTTCCTGGATTAATTGGTTAACATGGCTCTCCAACAAGGATATCTTTGATCGTAATTTCATTAGATCTTCCTCAAAAAAATCTTCCTCGCTTTGGCAGATTACGCACTTCGTTTCGAAATCTGAGTTGTACCCTTGAAATAGTCCGAGTATTTCATCTCCAGAATTGTCATTTCGAGTCTCAAATAGGGAACAGGCTTCCTGAGTTGTCTGCTCTAGATTTTCTCCATTGCTAAAATCTTTTGACGCATGAACTATCAGAACAGTGTTAGCTGTTTCTTGATCGCTTTTGTCAACATGTCTCTTCTTTCCACCTAATTCACTCGAATATTCAGTTCTATCCCTTGCTTTCTCGTCACGACTTCCAAGGGTTTTAACGTCAAGATGGCGGCTTTTCCCGCCAACTCCCTTCGTTTCGCTGAGTTCACTCAAACATTTCTTTTCATCTTGGGTCCCATCTATGTGATTTCCATCAACGGAAAAACTCTAATATTCTTGAAAATATCGCCTGGTGCCTCTTAACCTCTTGGTTGCCTTTCCCAACCTGTTTATTCGTTTCGCTTAATTCGGTCGATGATTTGAATTTATTCTTTTGAAGGTCGTGTTCTTCAGGTTCAGAAGGAAATCTTGATGTACCAGTCAACTGGTGAAGCTTGTTAGTGTAGTGGGCATCTCCCTAATCATTCTTTATTGTGTCTCTTACTTCCTCAAACAATTTCGCCTCAGCCTGCGTTTTGTCGCGACTTACATCGTCCATAAAATTTCTTGATTTGCCTAATAAATCCTCCAAAGTGGTCACCGTTTCGTCGTTTCACCGTCTTCAATGGACAGTTCAATATTATTCTGAGACACATCTTCGCGACTTTCGGTGACACGAAGGCAATAAGGGTTCTGCAGATCGCGTTTTTCATCGTCTCTCTTTCTTTCACTCAACACAGCCGATAATTCGGTCTTATCTTTGACACAGTTGTTCATCTGGCTTCTCCGGCTGAAAACATCCGCTCGATTCACACTCGATAATGGCCACCCTCAATTTCCCTTCTCCTTCGTCAACGCATCGTATTTGTTGCCGCGTACTTTCAAGAGCATTTTTTTACAAAAGCATTTCTCTCCTCCGAGTTTAAACATTGTCTCTGCAAAGCCAACTTTTTATCCTTTAAATCCTGAAACACTCTTCCCAAAGCCGTCATTTTCTCTCGTAAAGACAGTAACTGGGCCTCTAATCGACATGTATTTATGTTATCCACGTTTTTACTGAGCAGGCTAGTTTTACATGTTAAGTCTTTCTGGCTTTTCACGATCTTTCCAGTTTCCAGTATACTTTCTTCACTTCCTGCTTTTCGTCTTCTTAACACAGGATCCAAGGTTTTATCAGTGGTTTTTCCGCCGCCGGTCGCAAGTCAGTTTTGAGATTTCCTTTTCGAAAGCAAAGTTTGCCTTTCTTCAGCAGTTTGCCTTTCTCCAGCAGCCCGTTCAAACAATACAACGTCGTACATCTGGTACAAAGAGCTAACACGCTTTGGGAATTTGGAACCAAATGTTTTTACTGCAAACTAGTCTAACTATTGGTTTCCATCCAACACGTAATTGATAATTAATGAGTTTTTTTTTTTTTTACTTTGGTAAACATTTATAATTCTTGCTCTACCACAAGCTATGCTGATTTAAGACATAAAAATACTTAAAATAAACTTGTTACTTATATAGCGCAAAATTCATTAAATCTTGGTTCATTTTCAAGAACAGGAATCATTCATAACGAACAGAAAGCAACGCGTAACGTTTTAACGACCTCAAAGAGGCATTTATGTACAAAATTGCAACAGTTTCCTGGCTTGGTTGGCAAAGTTGTCAAAGTCACAGCATTAGACGAAGCGGGTTTCTTTTCTTTTAGAAATTCCTGGTAGAATTTGTGTGGATTTTGCTCTTTAAAATTTACTATATTGAACTGATCTCCAAATAAAGCTATGAAGACTATCCAAAAGAAGGCACCACAAGAGTCATATTATCACCAATGGTCACAGGAAAAGGATCGATAATTATGGAGTTTATTAGGGCGTCGGTGCAAAGCGGCTACCAACTGCCTCAGGAATCCAAAGATTATGCCTCCGAAATCTCTTGATGGCGATTCCGCGCGAGACCCTAAGGTCTCACGTGCCACTGCCGGCAAAGGCCCTTTTAACGATGAAGGAACGCAAGTGCATTAAAAACGATGGTGCTTGTGTCTTCATTGTGGGACAATGTATGTACGGCGCATGCGTACTTGACTTAACTAATAAACCTTACAATAAGATTCATTCAACCGTAAAAAGCAACAGAAATTGGACTACTGCTAAAATTTATCGCAGTTTCGACAGAAAAAGTAATTGTTACGTGTCACATGCTCAACAAACGCTTCAAAGTTCTGAGAAGTGGGCAAACATGACGTAGGCCCCATCCGCATTAACCCGGATAAATTTGTAAACGGCGTTTTCACCTCAAAAATGAAAACAAATGTTTCCCGCCCACAGTGTGGTTCTCGTATGGTTTTCGCAGCTGCTTCTTGTCTTGTTCCCAGAGCCCGCTTTAATTTTGGTCAGCATCAAGAATGCGCCTCGATCTAGCCTTCGTGCAAGCTCTCTATGGGGTCTCACGCGAGATTAATTTCGGGCACGAGTTGCGCGAGTGGTCTCTCGCAGCTCGCTTCACTCGCCACTCGCGCGACTCGCGCCCGAAAATAATCTCGCGTGAGACCCCAAAAGAGAGCTTGCTCGCAGGCTAGTCTCGATCCCTCATGATCATCCCTCATTGGATTCCCCACGCATGTTCAAAAGGATCGCGACCTCTGGGAACGAGATTGAGCTTCCGCCTCCAAAGCAGTTACTGAAATTGATAGAACATGCGCACATTACTTGATATTAAAGTTACGTTCTCAAATTTATCAGAAAGCTTCTAACCTGCACCAAGTTTCATGCCTGTATCTATGTCCTTGGCTGAGGCATCACCTAAAAATATGTGCAACAACTCGTCAGCAGTTTAACAAAACTCCTAAAGAACTCACTAAGGAGGAAACTCGTTAATCAATTGGCGATCTGCACTCGAGACTGACCAACCAAAAACAGCTCTTAGTGGTACTTAGTGGGGGGTTACTAAGAAAAATTTAACATGGGTAGGCGCCGCCCTGAGGTCCGAACCCTTAGTTTTATATAACATTTTCAACAGAAAAGATACCCTTTTCGTATACCTTCCATTGACAAATGATACCCATTTTCGTATACCTAAAAGCAATTTAACAAAATCCCCATAGAACTGACTAAGGAAGAAAGTCGTTACTCAATTGGCGATCTGCAGTTGAGACTGACCAACCAAACAAAGCTCTTAGTGGTACGGTGGAACCCGTTCATACCGACCCGGGAGGGGGGGGGGGGGGAATAAGAAAAATTTAACATGGGGAGGCGCCCCCCCCCCCAAGGTCCGACCCCTTACCCTTTTATATACCATTTTTGACAGAAAAGGTACCCCTTTCGTATACCTAAAACAGGGAGTCTTCTTGTTGTTTTCATGTAGCGTTCAATAAATTAAAACAGGACAGTCATAAGGTATGTGTGTATGAAATATTTTAATGAATGGCCCCTTTCAATACCTAAACGACAGATTCCCCTACCCTTTCATATACTTCGACTCGTGAAATGCCTACCCTTTCACATACCTGAAACGTGAAAAAGGTACCCCTTTCGGGTGGAGCCTCCCCGTATAGGCCATTATAGGGAATACCCCCCCCCCGGGCATACCAACACCAAAGGGACCAACACCAAAGTGTCCGCATTATCCGAGTGTCCGTATAAAGAGGGCTAATTTAATATGACGTTTTCGTTGCTGGGACAAAGAAAATTGTCAGTCATAAGCGGGTGTTAGTAGAGCGGGTTCCACTGTATATTGGGAAGTTGTTTTACCTTAACTTACTATCAAAAACCTTAGGTTTTTGCTAAAAGCGATTGGGTGGGGGGGGGGGGGGGGGTATCAAAACTCTTATTTCAATTATTTCAATTAGACGGCAACATGGAGGTTGAGTTTGGAGGTTTCTATTGTGTGAAAGATGGCAAGTGATGACTCCCCTAGCCAACTGTCAAAGACGATAGAAATCGAGGAACCGTCTACTTGATTAGCACAACCCAGTGATGGATGGATGGAAAGATGGATGGATGACCTGAAATTCGTAAGTACGGGTTCGTACTTTTAACAATTTTCCTCGCATTTCCAAGCCTATTCAATTGAAAACAAAAATCCCCATGGCATAGCCAATGAGATTTCAAGATTGCCTAATAGTCAATTCATCACAGGGTTATCACAAAATTAATGCGAGTTGAGTGTGATTGCAAAAAAATTGAAGACAACTTTAGCAACAGTGACATTTGATTTTGTCCCTGACGAAATAGGCGAGAGACAGAGTCGTAAACGAGCGACACCAGACCATCTCTTGGAAGGCCACAACTATGGAGTATCCTGGAGAAGCAAAAGGTATGAGTGAAGGCACGCGCCAAAAAACGTATGTCACTTGAATACGTGCACAATATTGTCGTTTAAGTAGTTCAGGTCAAAGTGTAAAGTCCTTTAATAGTTCTCTCGAATAATGGTCCCAACGTGTTTGGTGATTTTCGGGACACTTTCAAAGGTTGAGAAACAATTCGCAAACTTTTCTTTATTTCAATGCTTGGAACTTACTTCTTAAGCACCGGGACAGATGGCTCGATATTTAACTGTCCGGCACTGAATACAACCATGATACCTTGGTTTAGTTACATATCCGGGAAAAGTCTTATCACTGCCAACTGTGTATTGTATGTTGATAAGAGTGTGTCCTGTGTTATTTCTAACAGTATTTCTTGTTTATTATATCTCTCAGTTAGTACGCGCGCTGTGATTGGTCAATTTTGCGGGCCGTATTCTACAGTACGGCCCGCTTGACTTCAACAAGGTTTCTTTCCGTGCGCCGGATTAACCTCAGAGATATAATAAATATCTTACTAACCTCGTTTTCTCGGTCCGTACTGTAAGTTACGGATCCTCGTCTTTCCCGCTAATTTATGGCCCGCGCGCTTCGCGCTTGGGCCATAAATCAACGGGAAAAACTCGGTCCGTAACTTACAGTACGGACCTCGAACTCGGTTAGTAAGAGGTATGTATTGTGCTGACTTATTAAAAGTCAAAACATTCATCTCACATTCACCTGAGGTAACGAGCAAGGAAGCAAATTTAAACGAGCCAGCACTCACAAAAAGCCGATGGGTGGTTAAACATTTGCATATTACAACAAGAATGCTGGATTTTGTTGTTTTGAAAACTACTTACTTGACTGAAAGAGTTTCAACTGTACAATGGTAGAAAAAGGTAGAGAAATCTCAGTAAAAATGAACGACAACTCAGCAAAGGCCCTTTTTGACCTCAGAGGTGAATGATATTTTGTTCTTGTATGACTTTGCCATTCACCTGAGCATCAACATTGGTTTCACTGCATACAGTGTAGGCTGTGTATGGCCAGAGTGACAAAAACTATCAAATGCCAAATAAAGAGCACAGTAATGATGAAACAGAGTGCAAGAGAAACAACTAGTTAGTCATAACTTTCAGGCAGGTGAATGGTTCTTTCAAGAAACACCATCTCTGATGGCAAAAAAAAAAAATAAACAAATAAAATAAATAAATAACCAATTGTAATTGTCTACATCACTATATTTTTGCACGTAACGCAATTTCAGTTTGGCGCCAATTTTTTTTTACAAAAGAAGAGATTTTCTGTCTAACACATATTTATGGTGAATGCTTACCTCTCTCAAGCATTCTGATGGCCTCCAAGATGTACGGAACAAGCAGACGATTCACAATAAAACCAGGGGTATCCTAAAGAGGAGGAGAAATAACAGTTAGTTCCTCAGAGTTGAAATCTCAAAACAAATACAACCAGGTCTCTTTTAAGAAAACACCCTTTGATTTGAATACCATAGGTGTCCCAGGAGCGGATCTAAGGGGTGCAGGGGGTACACCCCCTGAGATGACCTGTGGCTTTCTAACCTAACCAGTATTCTGCGAAAAAAGGAGGGGGCATCCCCTCCTAAGAAAAATCCTGGATCTGCCTGTGCCCCCTTATGAGAGGTGCCTGCCTACAGCAGGTTATACAGGTAGAGTTTCAGTGTAAAATTGCTGGGACCATAGTTTGTTGGTGTCTGCTTAAGGAACGTGTCTGCTAATACAAAACAATAAATAATTGCAAAATTTATCATGTTACGAACTAAGAGAAAACTGTATTAAATCCTGTAATAATAATAATAATAATAATAATAATAATAATAATAATAATAATAATACAGTAGAACCTCGATTGTCCGGACTGTTGGGACTGAGCTGAACAGTCCGGATAATCGAGAGTCCGGATAATTGAAAGTATGAATATTAATGAGCCAAAACTTAAACTGAATGACTGAACAAGTGGAGCGTGAAATTTTACTTAGAAACAATGAATGCCTGAGCAAATCAGAGCTCAGTGAAATGCACTGCCGTAGTTCAGCGCACGTGAGCTAAAAACGTGTACAGATTTGCGTTTTGAAGGGAAACAAATTCAGCTTGAACCAGAGTTTCAATCCTTATTTTCAAGGGGAAAAGTTTTGCTGCGGATCTCAAATATGGCTAATTAATATTCATGAAAAAATGGGACCAGCTAAGCAAGTCTGGATAATCGAAAAATCTGGATAATCGAGGTCCGGATAATCGAGGTTTGACTGTAATAATAATAATAATAATAATAATAATAATAATAATAATAATAATGATAATAATAATAATAAGCTGGCAATGATTATCCTAATCACTGACAGATCGCTGGAATGCATGGAAAACAACCTCAACAAGCCCTTAAAGACCTAGCCATTGAGAGCGATTATCACAGTAACAGCCTGCGAAAGACAGCAGTCCAGGCTTCCGCATACATCTTGTGAAGATTTCGACCTTATATTAAAAAAATTGAAAAAATCTCCCTCCACATGTGATTTTAAAACTTCCATTCACTGTAATCTCAATAGTAAATGCACCGGCACACCTTACAGGCCACAGGCACTTTGCCAAGCTCTTTGCTAAACTGGAACAAAGCGTCAAATGTCTCATCAGTTGTTTCTGGAATTCTTATAACCTAGCAATGAGAATAAAAACTCTGTTTAGTGAATTAAGAGTGGACAACAGGTGGGTGAAGTATCATTTTTTGCTTTCTTGGTGTAAAAAATTCATCTTTGAGCAAATTTTTTTCAGACAGGTCTTGCCAAAATTTCTAGGGAAACTTAAATGCCAAATTGTGCACAGAAATAGATGTTAATTGTAATTTGGCCAGTTATATTTTTGCAACAAAAACAATTTTCTTTTTTCTACAGTAGTTGCACCCACTTGGCTCCCTCTGCACAGTGTTAAATTGAGAGAGAGAGAGAGAGAGAGAGAGAGGACATTCAGTGCAAAGTTTTCTGTGTGTCCCAACAATTTTCACCCAAATATTATTGTAGTTCCATCATGAAGAAAAACTGAATATTCTGGTTCGATACCTTTTTAAAGCACAAATTTCGACCATAACCTAATCTCTCCCTACGTTAACTACTCAGTTAAAAATATATTCAAGTCATGAGTCAGAATACAGGACATGATAACCTAAGTTCCCTGATGTTGGAACAAATTCTCCACACTGATAGGTAACCTGTAGCCTCCTTCGCAGCCATTGTTTGTGTCGGTCCTACTTTCCCTCCTCACCAATGTCTGCTGAACTGAGCCAGACATTCCATTCCAGGAACTGACCAATCACATTGCATCTTTTAAATGTCGGTAGCTAAGTTCCCGTGGCCTCTTCGCGGCCATTGTTTGTGTCTGTTCTATTCTCTCTCGTGATTGGGTACTCAGACACAATGAGAATGGAATGTTCGGCTCGGTTCAGCAGACGTTGGTGGGGGGGGAGAATAGGACCGACACAAACAATGGATGCGAGGAAGGCTAGGTAACATGGGAACTATATATAAGAACAGCTGAGGGAGTATTGCTGCCTCAGCCTGTTGATACTGGGACATGGTCAAAGGAGATGTGATTGGTGGATGGAGATGGAGATGGAGACCATTTTTGAATTGACTACCTTGGCATGCTTTCAAAAAAACAAAAATTCTTTGAAATCAGAGAGGTTTAATCTATAGAATGATGTGTTTGTTGTTAAGACTGAAGACTGCCAACTTAACTTCAAATATTTGATATGTCATCAGAATATTGTAAATAAAAAAACAGGATGTAAGAAAGACCCTTCAAATACATGTATATGATATTTGTCAATCCCAGTCCCATTTTATTAGGTGGAGTATAGTGTTACAAATAGGCCAAAGAAACACAAACTTAAGACTGTATCACAAAAGTATTAGTGAATACAAGGATACCTCACAATTTAATGTGATTTGGTAAGCTGAAGCCACTCTAAAGGCACTAAGGCCACATGGTAGCCGGCATTACCCCTTAAATCTACCAAAGCAAAGATTGAGCCCAAGCATTAGCAGCCATGGACAGCTGTTTCGGCCTTGTTAGGCCTCATCAGCATGGCATAACTAATGCTCAGGCTCAAGTACCCACATATCCATAAAACAAGCAATGAAAACGTAAAGCTTGTGGGATGTGGCTGTTGACAAGGATACCTCACAATTTAATGTGATTTGGTAAGCTGATGTCAGAGGCCTGATGAGGCCTAACAAGGCCGAAACAGCTGTCCGTGGCTGCTAATGCTTGGGCTCAATCTTTGCTTTGGTAGATTTAAGGGGTAATGCCGGCTACCATGTGGCCTTAGTGCCTTTAGAGTGGCTTCAGCTTACCAAATCACATTAAATTGTGAGGTATCCTTGTCACTCCAGCCACATCCCACAAGCTTTACGTTTTCATTGCTTATTAGTGAATACAGTCCAGTAATTTGTTATTTAGAGCATACCTCCACTAGTTTCATCAGAGGAACAGGATTAAAGAAGTGAAGTCCACCAAACCTGTCCTTTCTTCCTGTGACACTGGCGATCTCTCTTATCGGTAAGGAAGATGTGTTGGACACGAAAATGGCATGACTGAAATAAATTGCAAACATCAGGAAATGGTTATGCATGCAGTTTGTGTTAATCAGATACATATAAAAGATCGTTGTCGACAAAAGGCATGTTCCACCTAATTACCATCTAGAATTAGTAAGCTGATCCAATGCATTACCTGGGTGCTGCCTTGTCAAGGTCCGTGAAGAGCTTGTGCTTGACGCGCATGTTTTCCACAATGGCTTCTATCAACAGATCTGTGTCAGCAATGGCAGTTTTGGGCTCTGTTGTTATTGTTATTCTAGCTAGAGCATCGGCAACAAACTTCTTGGCACCCTAGAAACAATTCAGTGACAATAAATGTATAACAGTACTATGTACAAATTTTATAAGGGATGGCAAAACAAAATAAATAAATAAATAAATGAAATACAGTACTGTATATGCACTACTGGGATGAATTTTCTTGCTTTGCTGGACGAATGAAGTGTCCTAACAGACCTTGATTTTGATTACAGTATTTTGTAACATTGTATGCCAACTTGCATTATTTGTATTCAAGGAATCCATTCAGTTGACACAAATGCTGAATGCAAGCACTAACATAGACCAATTATTATAGACCCAAATTACTTCAAAAAGCAGGGCCAGTTTCAGTAATTTTTCCATTTTTCTATTGATGATGGGAAAGCCTCTCATACTCATCTTGCTGATATACCAGGTTAGAGAATCACTGATAAACAGTGTACTGTGTATTTTTTTGCAGCATTGGCTTTAATCTAAAAAATGGCATCCACCCTCAGCATTAGAAAGGAAAAAAATTATTATTGAAAAAATTATCATAGGATATTTCAGGGCAGTCAATATTTTTTTAAGTAGGTGGGGAGTATGCAAACCATAGCCAGCTATTGCAGATTTGTGGTAGAGTCATGACATTGGGTTGTCTTTTTCTGCCAAAGTACCTTGGGATGTCACTCAAACTACCTGGGAAACATCCCCAGCCCCTAATGACAGCTATGGTGTTTAGGCACCAACATTACCTCTGCATCCTCTTGAAACTTTTTCTTTGCAACTCTGCTCAAGTTTTTCTCTATAGATCTTAAGGATTTTGTCAAGATTGCATTTGTTTGATCAACCATTGTCACTGCATGATTTGTGGCAGCTGCAACCTACAAAAATCAAACTATGCTAAGTCTGCTTTATCTAGGTGACAAACATGCAGTGTTTGTGATAAAGGTTAAATTGAATATAGAGCTAAGCCACGAATATTAACAGGAAGTAGATTTGAGGGTTCTTAAGTTTACCATTTATAAATTTTGTTAGGTCAGGTGGTGTAAGATTTAAGATTGCTTTAAGAAGCTATTTTTAACTTGAGATTTATTATGAATATTTTAGATTATTCCATCTTTATTTAATGGTATTTAGTTCTCTCTCATATAATAAGCCCCTAGGTTTCAATTTAAGCCTCCTCGCCAGGAAATACCTTTAATTCATTTACTTCCAATTTATGTCTCTTATCTCTAGTTTTTGTAACATATTGCATGTCTGTTATATTTTTTTTTCTAGCAAATAGATAAACTGAAACTGAAATTAATTTCTATTTATAGCTATTTTTAAGGTCATGGCTACTTGGAAACCAGCCTCACTGAATTGTATTACCGTGTTGAAATAATGATTACATTACAAATTTACATTATGTACATTTATCAGGTCAGTGTATCCTAACCACATTTTTGCATCAGATTTAAATCCCACAGATCGGCAGTTCAAGACTAGTCTAACTCCTGTTTTGAGTCATCTCATTTTGGCTCTTAGTTTTAAGCCAACTGATCTGTTTCCTGCCAGCTGCTTTTCTAACCATATCATTTGTTTATATATAGTGACTGAAATTATCTCATCCCAGCTTGCTATGTTTGTCATCAATGTCTGAGGTTATCTACAACACAGATGCCACCTCTGGAGCTCTGAAACTGGGAGACTTGTTCTTTGGGACAATCCCCACATTATCCCCCCTCCCCCCCCCAACAAGAAAAAATTGATGCACCCCCCTCCAAATGCAAAATCGCTAAATCTCTTGAATTTTGAGGAAAACTGGAGCCATGGGATTTTGGTGGTTGAATGTTTGTCCAACGATGGTAAAACATACTTTGGTTTCTGCCTTATAGGCTATATGGGTATGTGCAGCCCCAAAGGGTATGGTTTTTAACCCTTTTGGTCTGAAATAGGGTATCCGTTTTGGTCTGAAATAGAGTATGGTTTGTGCACTTGTCTTGAATTAGGTGGGTTTTTTTTTAGAAGAAGCTACTTCTTCATCTTTAGGTGATGAGACCATAAAAAAGCCCTTCTTTTTTGTCTTTTAATTATGCTTACTCCAACTGTGTACGTGAAATAGGTCTGAAATAGGGTATTGAATTTTTGGTCAAGTCTGAAATAGGGTAGGGAAAA
This sequence comes from Pachyseris speciosa, assembly GCA_016490735.1. Lineage (NCBI taxonomy): Eukaryota > Metazoa > Cnidaria > Anthozoa > Scleractinia > Pachyseridae > Pachyseris > Pachyseris speciosa. The sequence goes on from JAEMWC010001037.1 coordinate 38,760, forward strand.
TTGCAGATTTTGGTGTGAAATAAGGTAAGGGTTTTAGGAAGTGGGCCGCACACCCCCATCCAATTTTTCTGGAGTGGAAAAGTTTGTGGCAGATTGGATGAAACATGGAGACAAATGGTGTCATAAATTTCTTTGATTTTTTTGGAAAATTAAATCGAAATAGCTTTTTTTTAGGAATTAAGACCCCAAGTCGCTGTTATCCGGGAGATTTGATGACCCTCCGGGAGATTCTTTCCATAATCCGGGAGACTGATTTGATGACTCATCTTGCATGGGAGACCGGGAGATTCGTTCCCTATCCTAGAGACTCCCGGATTATCCAGGTAAAGTTGCCTAAAATTCATTCATTGGTAGTTCAGCTATGTGAAATCATGTACGAAATCACGTTCTATAACGTGAAAGTTATTAAGATCTAGCTAGTTTTGGATTAGGTAAAATTGCTAACTTGACTTTTTAAAGTTTCCTCAAATTATTTTGACCAATTTTAGATAAATTATTTTCAGTTATAAGGCTGGAGATAAAAAATACACCAACAACAATTATTATTTATTTAAAGGAGGAAAAACAAGAGGAATCAGCTAAACAATTGACTGTAAACCTAAGCTAATATTAAACAGACCTGAGCAATCCCCGCTCCCATAAGACCACTGCCAATGACCATGACATTCTTGATCGCGCTGCGGCTAGAAGAAGTGCTAAAAAACGACGAAGTAGCAGCCACGTTTTTCCCAAGCAATGAATGTCTCAAAATCTGGGAGGATACTAATTTTGAGCTCGTGCAGTGGAAAAGAGAAGCCATTTCTTAAACTCGATTCGAGAAGTCACGAACTCTTCAGCACTGAATGGCCGGAGGGAGAAGATTTACCAAAAGGACTGGACACAAATGTTTTCACAGGCAACCCAAGAATGCCATGGCGACACACGGGGCAAAGTGCAGAGGTTTCAATATATTGTTAGAAAAATCAACAAATCATGACAACAAGACAAATTGTAAAGATACACGGACTTTCCGGCGAACTTTGCACCAACCGTAAAGCGAAGAAAAGTAGATGAGTGTGAGAATCGTGAAATTTTCACAGACACTCCGAACGTGCAACCCAATTATATTTTTTTTCCTGTGGGAACTGCCTTTTGCGACACCCCCTCTCCATTATTTAGCGACCCCATCCCTGCTGAGTTACTGCTGTTTCTGTTATCTGTCTGCTGGAACAGTTAACGAAAACGTCTTGCAAATCAACTGGTCTTTATTATTCGGATTTTGGCGAGATTAAAGAAAGGACAATCCTCAATTATTTATTTATTTATTTACAATATAAAGGGTATTTAAATACAGTTTATAAGGTAAAGAAATGACAATAATAAAGCATTAAGGACTGTTAAGCCGTTAAGGAATTAATAATATACATGAAAAAATTTCTCGATTCTGATTGGCTAAGAGAAATGCAGTTTTTAGGAAACACCGGTGCAGAAAAAAGGTAATTCGGTGCAGAAAAAAGGAAATACAGTGCAAAACAAGGTAAAAAACTGAGGATTCTGATTGGTTGATAAACAAAGGCGCTGCGATTGAGCCAATCAAACGCGGCCTCTGAATGGCGCAAAGTCTGAAGAGCTGCAAGCGACTCTGCGAGCCAAAACAATGGCTGGCTTCTTGAGCAGGTTTTCTTTCTTTGTGACCGCAATAACAGCAGAGAAGCTGCAAAACAGCTTAAAAAAGGAGAAACGGCTGCGAAAAGCACTGTATGTTAGCTGTCTGTTTGGAAACAGTGGTGTCCAGAGAAGGGAATTACCGACGTAATTGGAATTACGAGTCCGTTGATGGAGTGACGCCGAGATTAATAAACAAACAAGGACAAACAAGGCGAAGATAACGAACTAGAAAGCCTGAAGGTAATAATTACAGCGCTTGATAGACACTTAGCAAACAAAGTAGCCTTATAGCTATAGCCTGTAATTGTTTAGCCAGTTTTTACAGCTAAAAACGCTTTAAAAACATCGAGAAAACTGTTGTTTTGGTTCACCTTATCTTCGTTGCGTTGCTTCTGCAACGTTAAGAAGCTATCTCGCAATTTTTTCATGTATATTATTAATAAGTAATCACATGATTTTTCTCGTGCAATTTGGAATAAATAAGCACTTGTAATTTTTTTCAAAGACCACAAATTGCACTCGCCCTACGGGCTCGTGCAATTTTGTGAGTCTTTGAAAAAAATTATTCGTGCTTATTTATTCCAAATTGCACTCGAAATCGTGTGATTACCTATACAAATTGATATATGTCAGCGGTTGCCAAAGTAGCGAAAGCTTTCTGGTTGGATACCGCCATGGTCAAGTAACTGGTAGCAAAGAGGGTGGAACAGTTTGATTGGACAAAATCGCGAAACTGTTAAACTTTACGTCTTGGTTCTGTTTTTCTTCCCAAATTGCGAAATTAAGTGCTCGCTGTAACGAGTAGGGTTACGTGACGTACTAGTCTAGTTCCCGCCTTGCGCGTCACGTGACCAAGTTCGCCGGAGCCATCTTGTAAGTTTGTCGTTGCTGCTCTAGTGCAATAAATAAGTTTTCTTTTGCGGACTCTGTTGTCTATCCGCCTGTCGTTACATGGTGTCAGAAGTTTCCCGAATCCACACGTTACGAAAAGTGAATGATTTGTGGCAGAAACTACCGAATTTATGAGTGAAAGCAGTGGTGAAGATAGCGAACAACTCCGGCTTCAAGTTTGATAACCATGGCGAATTTCCAAATACCTCCTCCTGACATACTCGAGCTAAACGATGGTTCGACAGCGTCCAATTGGCGAACGTGGGTCTCTGCTTGGAATAATTACAGGTTGGCTACGAAGCTAGATAAAGAGGAAGAAGCACGCCAAGTAGCAACACTTTTGGCCGTAATTGGAAAAGAAGCGAACAACGTGTTTCGTACTTTCACATGGGCCTCTCCAGAGGACGCGAAGAAAATCGCTGCGGTTGTAAGCAAGTTTGAAGAGTATTGCAACAACACTATTTACGAACGTTTTCATTTCTTTACGCGGGATCAGCGGGAATCTAAACTGTTGATCAATATTTGACGGAGCTTCGCCAAATTGCAGCAAATTGTGATTTCGAGTCAATCACACCCGATCAGCTTCTCCGGGATCGACTGGTGACAGGTACCAAAACTGCCAAGGTACGTGAAAATTTGCTCAAAGCGAAGAAATTGACCCTTGAGAAAGCTATAGATATCGCTCGTGCCGCCGAGAGTACGGCTGTTCAAATGAAAGTTATGTCTGCTGAGTCTGGATTGAGTGCTGTGAAAGAGAAAGAGAAAGAGCAGTCAGAAAATGTCCCATCTGTCAGCAGTGGCTGGATCAAGGACTGCAGATTCTGTGGTAGAAACCACGAAAGACGCAGCTGCCCTGCCTTTGGTCAGATTTGTGCGTATTGTAAAAAGAGGAATCATTTTGTTGCAAAGTGCCCAGCAAAAAGCAAGGTGTCTTCTGTCCAAGAGCGATTCTATTTAAGTGCTGCAGGTGTTGGAAACGGAGGTCGTGAGATGGTTACCCTCACTGTATCAAAGGAGTCTAAGCCCCTTTCGGGTCATGATGTAAGCTTCTTGATGGACACGGGGGCTGAATGCAATCTTTTGCCTTTGGATGTGTACAAGAAGGTGACAGGCGATCTACACTTGAATTTCCTCAATGCACGCGGCAAGTCAGTCCTGGTTTTAGCTAATGGAGATGAGCAACCCATCGAGGGCAAAGCCACAGTGTATGTCTACCGCAAAGGAAACGAACACAAAATTGAAGTCAATGTAGTCAGGGGCCATGGGTATGAGCCCATACTGTCTAAGCAGACAATGCTGGAAATGAACTTGATAAAGATTCTCGACAGTGACCGAGATCCACGCGTCAATGTACTGAAGTCCGACACAGAGCCATTGCTGGAAGAGTATGACGACGTATTTGAAGGCCTTGGAAAGTTGGACGGACAGTACCACATTGTGACAGACGAGTCCATCAGACCTGTAGTGCATCCTCCGCGGTGTTTACCTGTTGCGATGACTGAGCGAGTTCAGCGGAAACTCGAAGAAATGGTAGCTGCTAACATAATCGAACAAGTCGACCATCCTACTGACTGGGTATCCAGTATGCTAGTGGTGACCAAGCCATCCACCGAAGCTGAGGGGGAAACCAAGTTACGCATCTGTTTGGATCCCAGGGATCTGAATCTTGCCATAAATCGTGAACACTTCCCGATGCCCACAATTGAAGAAATTGCAACTAGGCTGAATGGGGCAAAACTGTTCAGTGTTTTTGATGCCAGTAATGGTTTCTGGCAAGTGGAACTTGACGATGAGTCTAGTAGTTTAACAACATTTAACACCCCTTTCGGGCGCTACCGTTGGAAGCGAATGCCATTCGGCATCAATAGTGCACCGAAGTCTGGCAGCGGAAAATGCGAGAGCACATTGAGGGGCTTAAAGGAGTAGAAGTAATTGCAGATGATTTTGTGATTGTTGGATTTGGCAACACACCTGCTGAGTGGCAGAGAGACCATGACCGAAATGTGCGTGCCTTCCTGGACCGTTGCCGTGAGAGAAACCTGAAGTTGAACAAGAAGAAAGCCCGATTGAGACAGCAAGAAGTTCCTTTCATCGGACACATTCTAACCCCTGAGGGACTGAAACCAGATCCACACAAGGTTGAGGCAATTGTGGGGATGCCAGACCCGACTGATGTTCAGTCCTTACGTAGGTTCCTGGGCATGGTGAACTACTTGGCAAAGTTCCTCCCACGTCTATCCGAAGAAACAGAAGTCTTGAGAAAACTCACTGAAAAGGATGCCGAGTGGTGTTGGCTGCAAAGTCATACTGATGCTGTGGCCCATGTCAAGGAAATGATTGTATCTGCACCTGTACTTGCCTACTATGACGTGAATAAGCCAGTGGTCATTCAATGCGATGCTTCTCAAAGTGGACTTGGTGCAGCTCTGCTACAGGAGGAGCGCCCAGTGGCTTACAGCTCGCGTGTGATGACTCAAACTGAGCAAAACTATGCTCAGATTGAAAAAGAGCTACTCGCCATAGTTTATGCGTGTGAGAAATTTGATCAGTACATTTTTGGAAGGAGCAATGTAATTGTGCAGTCTGACCACAAGCCCTGGAAACCATATTCAAGAAGCCAATCCACAGTTCGCCAAAACGCCTCCAACGCATGCGTCTCCGCCTGCAGAACTATGACATCCAAGTGGAATACAAGAAAGGAGAGACCATGTTCTTGGCTGACACATTAAGTCGCGCATACTTGGAAAATGAACTAGTGAGTCAGACCCAGGACAGTGACGTCCGTTCTATCAGAGAACGACTGTTTGCTTTTGAGTTAGAGCAGATTAAACATGGTGAAGATCTAAGTGTCTCCCCACTCGTCTGGAAAAGCTGCGCGAGGAGACTGCTAAGGATGAAGAATTACAGATCCTGTCTGATGTTATTCATGAGGGTTGGCCAGAGACCCTGTCAGAAGCTCACAAATATGACCGGCGTCGGAGGCAAGTAATTGAGCTGTATTGGAACAGCCGTGATGAGCTGACCATAGAAGATGGATTGGTATACAAGGGTCATCGCCTTGTGATACCATTTAAAGAGCGTTCTGGCGTTGTAAAGAGCCTGCATGAATCACATATTGGAATAGAAGGAACTCTGCGTCGTGCCCGCGACATTGTTTACTGGCCTGGAATCACAGCCCAGCTCAAAGATCACTTGTCAAGGTGTGGAATTTGTAACCGTTATCAGCCCGAACAATGTAAAGAGCCCTTAAAGCCTCATGATGTGCCTAATTTGCCATGGGAGAAAGTTGGTGTTGATCTTTTTGTGCTGGACGGGCAATCATTTTTGATAGCCGTTGATTACTACTCTGGTTATTTTGAAGTGCAAGATGTGAGTAGCACCACCAGCACCCGTGTTATCACCGTTCTAAAGGCGTGGTTTTCCAGGCATGGTATTCCTGTGACTGTCATCATTGACAATGGGCCCCCTTCAACAGTGAAGATTTCAAGACCTTCAGTAAGGAATGGGATTTTCACCACGTCACATCAAGCCCTTATCACGCACAAAGTAATGGTCGTGTTGAAAATGCAGTTAAGACTTGCAAGTCATTGCTGACCAAAGCCCGAGCTGATAAGCGTGATCCTCTGCTGGCGTTACTTGAGTGGCGCAACACACCAACTGAGGGTATGAATGCTTCTCCTGTTCAGCTACTATATGGTAGGCGAACACGCACCCGTCTCCCAGTAGCCAAGCAATTGTTAACTCCACAGGTGATAACTGATGTCCCCGAAAAGATCAAGATTAGGAAGCAGAAGCAGAAACACTACTATGATCGTCACTCACATGAACTGCCAAAATTGCTTGACGGTGATGCCATTAGAATGCGATTGCCACGCGAGAAGAATGGTCACTGGGGCGCGTCATTGGAGAGGAGGGGACCCGTTCCTACTTGGTTGAGGTCAACCGAAAGCATTATCGTCGGAACCGCAAATGGCTCAGAGCAACACCCGAGGAGTTACCGGAGTCAGTGGAGACAAACCTCGTAATGACCGATCCTACTGAACTGGTTGAGCCAAGTCCAGCTGAGCCGCCACAGCCAATGATACCATCATCACCAGTGGTTTCTGGGCCTCATACTGAAGGTCGTCCAGTGCGGGACCGCCGCCCCCAGTGTGGCTAAAAGATTACGAGTGCTGAAATAAGACACTGACTCTGCCTTGTTGCCCTTTTTTTAATTTGGCTTTATTATGTACTTGTATAGGGGCGTTTAATATAGGAGATTTTCTAAGGTAGATATGAACATTATGTTATTGCTTTTTTTTTTATTTTCATTAACATTCTGTCTATTAGACTTAGGAAGGGAGATGTAACGAGTAGGGTTACGTGACGTACTAGTCTAGTTCCCGCCTTGCGCGACACGTGACCAAGCTCGCCGGGAGCCATCTTGTAAGTTTGTCGTTGCTGCTCTAGTGCAATAAATAAGTTGTGTTTTGCGGACTCTGTTGTCTATCCGCCTGTCATTACACTCGCGAAATATGCCTTGAAACTTTTCGCGAAATTTAGTACGCGAGAAAATTAGTAAGAATAAATATGGTAGCTTCGTTTAGAAATATGACACCAAGTCGCCTTTTTTATCCGGGAGATTCAGTGACCCGTACGGGAAACCGAGAGATTCGTAGTTGACAAATAGGCCTGTCCCGATTGTGCTCAACAAATTTTGACTGAATGCAATCGGGAGATTGAATATGAATGGAAACGAATCTATATTTTCAACTGAAAACGGTATATTTTGTATATAGTTGTGGCTACTTCACGCACTCTGATTGGCTAAGCTAAGCTCTTGGGCACTAGATTTTACTCCCGTAATGACCACGGGCCAATTACGGGTTATGCAAATTAGAAAGGAAAAACCATTAGTTCTTCCAAAGACCACATTTGCTTTATTTACATTGAAAATTGTTGCGACTAAAAATGCGATGAGTGACCCTGACAAACGTCTTTTGGCTCGTCACGCAATCTTTCTTCCCCAAGGAGGAAAGATTGCGTGACAAACCAAAAAGGCTATGACAAGCTTGAATTCACTGAGAAAAATGAAGGTACATCGGTAAATTACAAACGAGTTGGTCAGGGGCACCCAACGACAAGTTTCGGTAGATATCTGTTCTGTGAAGGGTAATTCGCCTTAGGCTTTCGGCGTCGATTAAAGAGTGCACTCGGGTTTTCGTAACTAAAACGTGGTCTAAAAGATTCGCAGTTGGGAAATCATAGCCCCTGAGGTTTTCGAAAAGGTCGTAATTGCTGTTTTTGGCCGTCAAAAACGTCAACTAGCATTTTCGGAAAGAAAATAGTTCACTAGAAAGTTCGTGGAAAGCTCATTTCAGCTTGCATTTTCTGAAAGGAAGATTTTGTTCCCTAACATTTTCGGGCAATTAAAATTTCAGCTAGGGAATCCGAACAGATGAACTTCTTCTAGCTTACGAAAACCTCACTTTAAACAGACTTCAAATTCTTGGTTTTCAGTCACGCAAGTAAAAAATAAAATCATCTACCATTCGATAGATAAAGTCAAGAAATTGAGATGTTGTAGAAGAGTAATAAATAAACATCCTGCCAAAGTCTCGGGGCTGAGCGATACCCCGTACTCGAGTTATTCGGCAAAATGTACCACTCAGAATTATAGAGTTTAGTATGGACACGCCATGTTAGTGTCCCTCTGAGGGGCACAAATATGGCGGCCGGAAACGTATTAAGACATCTGCAATTTACTTTGGATATATCAAAGGCATTCTTCTCTCTTTTGAGCTCGCAAACATTCACAAAGACGCTTCTCCTGTCATGTTGGCTTTTCAAACCTCAAAAACACAAGCTGAATCGATGTTTTCGTGTATATGACATGCCTGTGAGCAGACATGTTTATGTCACGCAATGTGAAAAAAACTAAAATTCAAACTGCTCTATTTTCAAAACAAAGCACGCTACCGAGCTGAAAACATCCAAGCAGATACATTTCTAAAATGTCTTTTACGTGATGAAGCTAAAAATACAAAAGTCTGTTTAATTTTGAATTTTAGTTTTTTATGACGTCATGTGAAAACCACGAATACCATAAGGTACTTAAAAATGCCTTTCTACAGCTTTTGGTTGATTTGGCTCGTTGGGTGCCCCTGGTTGGTGCCGGCGAGGACGAAGAAAACAGGGCTAAGGTATTTTTTCTTTACAACTAT
>JAEMWC010001037.1:52500-87500 GCA_016490735.1 Pachyseris speciosa
TCGCCGGTAACCCAAAATTATGACTCAGAGGTGGCGTTCCATCTCACACAACGCTTGATAGAATCGTGAGCTTGGGATACCTGTGTTACGAGACCTGTCAAGCTGTCAAGCTGTCAGCGGTATCAGTCAGTAATCGTTGATCGAAGGTCGTTGAAGGTCAAAAGGGGGAGGTATACAATCAGCATTTGTGGCTTGCACTCTCCGCAAATAACTGAAGGAATCGTTCTGTATAATTGTAAGTATTTGGTAAAACAGCTATGTTTAGAACCAGTTCGCAATAAAATCAGAATGTATCGTTGTTCTTAATGAGCTCAGTTTTTTATAGTACACAGGATTAGCAAAAGCTTAACTCGTAGTATTAAACACGTGTCGTCAACAGTTATTCCTCGTTAAATTCGATTCCTACCTTTATTCACAGCAATACAAGGCAGCAGTTGAGTAAAAGATGGCGGATAATGCAGCTGAATCTGCATTGAGGTATCTTAGAGACCCTACCGTTGTCGCAAGTCTTGGCGCAGTTGCAGTGGCGTCCATGTACTATCTCTCGTCCCGACCCTCCCCACAACCCTGCCCGGTCGATCCGCAAAGACAGTCTTATGAATTGCCGGTAAGCATTCAAATCACGTAAAGTTATCGTTTTTCCCTTTCTCTGTCGTTTAATGGAGTCCTTAAGTTGTTTCTCCGCGCGAATTTGCCATCATTTAGCGAAAGTTAGGGTTGGGTTATGTGGACTTCACCCTCAATTCGCTTCAATTATATTAAGAAAGAAAGTCTAAAAGTAGCGAATTTTATAATATTGAGCGATCGAATACTCTATCACTTTCCTTGTTTTGCAAAATTTATCATTTCTTAATCTATGTACACACAGTAACTAATCTAAGTGCTTAAACCTTTCATATGAATTTCATTTATTGTTAATTAGCCCCTTTAGAACGGAATAACGTCATAGGATGATGTGTCCCGTGCCTTGCATCTGCTTGTATCTTCCGGACTTGAGAAACTCCTGTGGACGGATTTCAAACCTACCCATTGAAGAGTTGATCATGACATAGAATCATGGAAAATTTAGACCCTAATCTTTTGAAATCATAATGTTTGTTTTCCTATATTTGCTGTGCATTGATTTAAATTAAACATTAAAATTTAATTTATTGAGCTTTAGTACGTATTTGTGAAACCACTTATAAAAATGGTGTGGTATAAATTGTCTAAAATTGTTGCCAAGCCAAATCTGCTGGAAAAATCTCAATAATCAGCTTCCAAAGAAGACCTAAGACAATTTTTGAAAAATTCTGTGTGACTCTCAAATGCAAGACTTATTTCATTTTTCAATGCAGATTATTGCTAACCTACTCAATATCTTTTGTATTCAATCTGCACTTGAAAATGTCCACAGTATCATTTTCAGGCTCAAGTTTATGAAACTAAAAAGGTTTGTTCTGCTCTTATATGCGTTGCATCAATTTCTGCGCATTAGTACATTGATGACTTTGCATCTAGCTCTTTTAAATTTACAATCAATCAATTGAAACTGGAGTAGTCCCTAATATTCTGAAAGTTGCTCACGTTACTCCAGTTTATAAAAGTGGTGATGTCACTGACCCAGGTAACTACAGGCCTATTTCAACTTTGTCGCCTTTTAGTAAAGTGTTTGAAAGGCTAATCTACAATCAACTTTACAGCTTCTTAGAAAAACATCACATTATGTATAAATATCAGTTTGGATTTAGGAAAGGATACTCAACTGAGCAGGCTATTTTTGAAATCACTGATACACTTAAGAAGGCCATGGATAAAAAATTAGTTACATGTGGTCTTTTCCTTGATTTTTCTAAAGCATTTGGCACGGTAAACCATAACATTCTGTTGTCTAAACTTTACCATTATGGAATTTGTGGAACTCCTTTTAAGTGGTTTGAAAACTATCTACACAATCGGACCCAATTTGTCAAGATTGGTGATACCAAATCCTGTAGTGAAACTATTACCTGTGGAATACCACAAGGTTCAACCTTGGGTCCACTGTTATTTCTGCTTTATATTAATGACTTGTCAAACTGCTCTAATAAGTTATCCTTTAGAATCTTTGCTGATGATACAAATATGTTTTATACAAGTGCCAACTTACAACACCTTGAATCTGTTATGAATGAGGAATTACAATTAGTTTTTAAGTATTGTGCCACTAACAAACTATCCATTAACCTAACCAAGACAAACTATATGGTAATTTCATCCTCAAGAATGGGTGGAAATATACATATACCTGAAATTGAGCGTAAAAGTCAAATAAAATATTTAGGTGTATTTATTGATCAAAATTTACATTGGGGACCCCAAATCCAGCATATCAACAATAAATTAATGAAAAATGTAGGAATTATTAATAAATTACGATATTATGTAGATGTTCATACTCTAAAACAGCTGTATTACTCATTCATTTATCCATATCTAACTTATGGTATTACAAGTTGGGGTAGTGCCTGTAAAACAAGGCTACAAAAGGTCAAAACAAAACAGAATAAATGTGTACGTAGCATATTCTTTGCTCATAGCAGGGATAGTGCTATGTCCTATTTCAATCTTTTGCAAATCCTCACACTCGAGAACATTTACAAATTCAAATTAGCTCTTTTTATACACAAAATTAATAGTGACCCCGCTAACATTCCAGCAATATTTTCTGGAACTCTTACACTAGCTTCTGAGATCCACAGCTATAATACCAAATTTGTGACAAATTTTAATATTTATAGACCAAGTATAAATAATAATTATGGTGCAACTACGTTTTCTTTTGTAGCATCAAAGATCTGGGAATCTATCCCCTTAGAATTAAAAAAACTATCTTACAACCATTTTTATAAACAATACAAACTATATCTTCTAAATACTCAATCTGTTTCTTAAGTGTTAGTCTGCTCATATCCTGTTAGTTTTTTATTATTAAGTAATATTAATAAAATAATGTTTTTTTTTGTTATGTAATCTATATATCATTTATATAGCCTATTGCATTGTTACCTTCTTGATTCTTTAAATATCTATCTATTTACATGTTCATGCCAATTAATTGTCCGTGGCAGTGACCAACTCGAAAGCCTAAGCTACTTTGGTCACTGCGCACATTTGCTTTTTATCACTTGTGTAATTTAGTTGCTGGCCTATTTCTCTACCCATGTAATGTAATTTAATGTAGAAATGTTTGTAAATAGTGCAGAAAACAATAAACAACAAAAACAAACAAACTTTCAATATGTTTTGAAGTAGGTCGCATGACTAAAAAATGTTGCCAGCAGCCAAGGCTTTTTTCGGCAACAACAAAGAAGAGGAGACTGGTGAAGTTGGTTCAATAGAATCTTTGTTCAAGTGGCTGATGCCCGTCTCTGACGTAGCCGAGGGTTTGGTCAGCCATTGGTGCTTTTTGACAAGGCTCTGCATTCTTAGTTTGTTCAAAGTTTAACATGTCAACTGATAGGGATCAGAAAATATCCCTGTCATGGAATGTCACTGGAAATTGTTTCGAAAGAGGTGATCTGAAGGGCTGTTGCTTTTAAAGGAAATTTAACGCAGCTAAATTGGTATTTAATTTTCCTCAAATGATGGTCCTTGACATTTACATGATGGCTTGGGCATGTACTTTGGACCAGGACTGGGAAATTATGTTTCTCACAATAGACTTCAAATGTACTTTGGCCAGGGCAAAAGGAAGTTTGGAATTGAAGGTCAAAGACAACATGGCAGGGGCTATTTTGGGGGCTTATTGTTGCTATTGTTGTGTAATGGTGAAGTTAATAGTGATAGACCTGCCTTGGGATGAGGTTCATTATGATGCCAAGGACGGGTGTAAATGGAATACGATTAAAGTAAAATTGGGGCTTTACGTTCTGCAGGTGGTGAAGATTAAATAATCTAATCTATCTGATGAAGCATAATTGAAATTTCTAAAAGGATGGTGGAGGGAAGTGTAAACTACAAAATTTGCAAAGGAAGGGAAGCTTTCAGTTGGTTTGGCGACAATTCCAATTCTAGGAAAAAACATAATGAAAAAAGAAATCAAGTTTCATAGTGGCATTTTAAATGAAAGGATTACTAAATGTGTACCTCTGGCATTCTTAGAGGTTTGAGATTAACATTATCGAAAGTTTCATGTAAGTCACAAAAGGGCAAAACAATAATTATTATAATTATTTACTTGTAAGTTAAAATATAAATATACTTTAATGCTACATGTTCGTACTGTGATACTGGTGGTTGTGGTTGTCTACAGACTTGTGTTTAATGTGTTGTTTTTGTGGTATTCATCTTTTTTTTTTTTACCAACTAAAATTTTAGGACACTCAGACCCGTGTCTCACAGTAGCACTTATACTGTATCTCATATACATGTAGGAAATTGCATGATCTTGCATACAATTCATGATTAATATGTAGGTATGAGTGATTTTGAAAGTTCACAAAAAGGCTCATGCAATTTGACAATCATGAATACTTATTAATCAAGAATTGTACAATAAGGTCATGCAACTTTTTATCTAATAATTTTCTCAGTAAAATTACAAAATTAATTGTGTAATTAAAGTCGCACAATAATCATTCCACAGAATCACAAGTTATGTTTATGAGTCTTTTCATCCAACTACAATGTAAATAAGTTACAGTCTGTACATGTCAAAGCATTCAAATTTGATATGTGTTTGACTGTGCTCATGCCCCATTGCCATGGAGACTTAATAAGTACCCAGGCTATAGAGTACAATTTGAGATTAATTGTACTGCTCTTGACCAATCAGAATTGAATAATTTTGTGGGTGTACATAAGCTGAGAAATATCCATACTTACTACGACAGGTCTGATGTTGGTTTGGACCAACGTACTGCCCACAATCCTTTAGAAATCCTTATTGAGCTGCCTTACACTCTTTTAATTTGTTAAGCCCCAATATTTAAATGTTTATTCTCCTCAGGGTTCTCCACTTATTATGTGGGATGCCTAATGGCGACTGCCTTAAAACTTCGGTCAAGTGTCAAATTTCATTGTAGTCACAAATATTAATTGCAATTTTCCAATAATTAACCAATCATTAACCAGTAATTAATAAATTAAGAATAAATAATCAACTTTATTTAAAGAGGGTATACACATAACAGCTTATGCTGATAAACCAGTGGCCCTTAAAAACTAAAGTTAGTGAGTAATATGAGTTACAAATCTAAAATTGAAAATTAGGACTATCCTAACAAAAGCAACTGTAACAAAGATGGTAAAATATGGGTATATACATATTTACAGTTAAACCTCAAAAGAATCAATAAAATAATTTCTTAATGCTTTTTTAAAAGAGGAGGTACTGGGTTTTTTCTTAAGCTCACTTGGCAAACTGTTCCATAACTTAATACTGCTAACTCAAAAAGACTTTCCAGCCTCACTAATATTATGAAACTTAGGACAGATTAAATTATACTGGCCATGTCTGGTCTCTCTACCATGTAGTGAGTGGTTCGTTATAAGTTAAAAGGAATTCTCAATATACATAAGGGATTCCCCGTGTAGTGCCTTATAAACTAGCACGCACTTGCCTATCTTAACCTCATCATAGAATGGGATCCAGTTAAGATTCTTAAAATTTTCCACTGTTCTTGATCTGGTATCTGCACCTAGTATTACTCGCACCACAAGTTTCTGTAACCGAAACACTCTCTTGAGATCCTCGTTAGAACAATAAGTCCAAACTATACTACCATACTTCATGACTGGCTTAATGAGGGCATTATAGTAGAGTCATCTTTTGTCAATTGGTAAATAAGTACATACCTTTTTCAGAAGGCCAATTTTTTGACTGAGCTTCTTACATAGTTTATCTTCATGCTCCTTAAAAGTGAGTTCTTGATCAATGATAACCCCAAGCAGTTTCTAATGTGCAGCTTGTTCAATAGCTGTTCCACTTGCATGCAACTTCAGACTAGAGCCTAATACACACGACTTAAGACGCTTGCCAGTTACCAGAATGGATTTGGTTTTACTGGCATTTAAGACCATGTGATTCTGTGCAGACCACATGCAAAGGTTGTCAATGTCCCCATGAAGGTTTGTTTCAACTGCTGTTGTCCCCAGGGTGCAATGGACACTGGAGGAAAAGGTGGTATCGGCATAAGCATTAACAGTAGAGTTTGAGATAGATGGAAGGTCATTGATGAAAGTCAGGAACAGCAGGGGCCCAAAATACTTCCTTGAGGGACACCATGGGTGATACTGAGTGAATTAACCAATCAGAATTCACCAACTGTGCACATAGGGGGTGGTAGAGAGTCAGGTTTTTGTCACCTGTGGCTAAATCAAAATGGCTTCCCTAGCCTGTCAATAGTTACAAGATTGTAGTTCCCTTGTTCACCAGTTTCAGAACTAAAACACCACTTTTTAATACTGTAAATCAAAAGAATAGTTTGTGAAAAACACTAGATAACTTAAACGGTGGAAATCAGTTTGTTCATGGTGTCAAAGTATCATGGCTAATTGAGCATATCTGTAAATTATCCCGATCCCAAGCAAGCAACAATGAGTTTTAAACCTAGAAAGCTTGTGGGGTCATGTATAAGATATGGTAAATTTATGAATTTAGCAATAAAATTAAATACAAGTAGCCTAATTTAAAAAAAACTTTAAACACATCTAATAATGAAAGCTAATAATTATGTATTACCCGTAGTACAAATGTTGCATGTCAAAAGTTATTTTTAGATATTTAAATTGCCATCTCTTTGTTGCACAGTTGAGATGGAGACCACATCAGTTTTGAGATCTTTAAAGAAATCTCTCATTATAATTGATGGTTTAGTTCTTTTTGCTTGACCTGTGGAACTCCACATTAATTGAAACAAACGGTTTTCCGTATGATAAATCCTCAATATGAGAGTGGGTTCTTCATGACAATCCAGTTAATTCATTCCTTTAAAATATTTTAATCACAGGATGGAGATTACGCCAGAATGAATTCTCTTACCACAGAGCTTGTTGAAAAGTTGTTTGACGACGTAACCACAAGTCATGAGGCTTTTTTACGAGGAGTGCGGCTATCAGGTGAGAGGATTTGATGCAGCTTTTTGTTCCAAATTAAGGATGTGACCAGGAGGCAAGGAATGCTTTGACTGATAGATTCTGAAGTGAAAATGCCGCGTTGCCACAGTGGTAAGAACACTGTCCGGTAACTAGAAAAGTTATGTTTCTCAGACAGCAACAACAACAACAACAAAAAAAATTTATTTCACATTTCCTTAGTACATCACATTAAAATATACAAGACTTGTATATATTTACGGTAGTTAATTTACAGTAATACTGTTTTATAAATACCTTTAATAAAACTATAAATTAGCTAATGTGCAGTGTACCAAGGAAATGTGAAATAAAGTGTTGTTGTTGTTGAGAAAGGTTTTCTAGTTACCAGTGTTCTTACCAGACTGTGGCATTGCGGCATTGCCACACTTTTTTGGGAAATGATGCACTGAAATTTTATAAAAGGGCCCTCAGGGTGCAAAGGAGCAAAATAAGCTGCAAAAATCACTGTACATGTAAAGGGTAAATGCTGCTAGAAGAAATACTCGGAAAGAAAATCAGTCAAGGAAAATGATTGACTCATTCAACATCAAATGAAGAATGATCTTTGCAGTTGTGAACACAATTTATGCAACTGCGAAAAGTCAAGTAAAGTTCAGGACTTCAACGGGGTTTGAACCCGTGACCTCATGATACCGGTGCGATATTTCATATATCATTCACACTCATTTCTTTCATGGGAACATATAAACCCACAATTGACCTGCTCCCAACGTCAGTGGCTTCATAGCTCAGTTGGTTAGAGCATTGCACCGGTATTGTGAGGTCACGGGTTCAAACCCCATTGAAGTACTGAATTTTTTTCAGGCTTCTTTTTGCAATTGCATAAATTACGTTCGCAACTGCGAGGATCATTCTTCATTTGATTTCATTTCCGCAATTAACGATTTACGTCTGTCATATATCATTCACACTGTCTCGTACAATGTCATTGGGCACTGGGTCTGACACATAAACCAATGAGTAGCATTTTGAACATCATTTAACTTGTCGATAAGGCAATCTTCAAAATGAAAAGTGAACTCGGCAGACCGCAAAAAAACAAAATAAGCCAAAAGACAGGCAGCCCAAAACATGACATCGTCAAAGGAATCGAGATCGAGGACAGAATAAATTATGCGAAGAATGTTACTGGAAACTGGTAGGCGTGGCCTGGAAGGTAGGGCACCTTGAGAACGCTTGATTCCTCTAACCACTCTTTGAAGCCGAAGGCAGTTCTCCAAGGGGTCCGGGAAACCTTGATCAACATGAAGAGACCGCACTGCAGGTAGGTAGACTTTAATAGATGAGTGTCGCAGAGAGTCGGCCAGGTAAGTTGCGAAAAGGCAAAGGGTCCATTCCGAAGCTGGGCATGGTGAACCATTGGGGCTGAGATGTCCAGTCATGATGCAGAAATTAACGAACTTTTCCTGGGCACAAGAATAGGTGCGGCGAGTTGAGGAAGCAAGGCCTTGGAACATGAACGAAAGGCAGTGAGCTTCTAAGTGACTAAGCTGGGCTAAGAGCTGAAGAGGGATGAGGATTGGAAACTTCTTGGCATGTGGCGCTTGAGTATGAAAGGCCTGAAAATTGAAGCGAGACAAGGCGTCAGCTATGCCATTATTTCTTTTAGGAACGTGAATTGCAGCAAATGTAAAACTGAAGCAGGCAGCCGCTTTAAGTAGGCTACTCAACAAATGCATAATGTTTGGGTCTGGAGACGTCCGCGAGTTAAGAATGTGAACAACAGCTTCATTGTCGACGTGAAACATAATGCGCCTGTGGGACCAACCAGGACCCCAAACATGGGCCGCTAAAACAACCGGAAAAAGCTCCTTGTAAGCAATGGACAGTGGAAGTTGGAGAGAAGACCACCGACCATTGAACCATTCATTGTCCATAAAAGCACCATAACCAATAGCACCAGATGCATCAGAATTGACGGAAAAGTCAGGCAAAGGCTCAAGGGTGGGAAAAAGGAAAAAGGATATTCCATTCCACTGACCAAAAAATTCTACCCACCAGGCCAGGTCCTTTCTAAACTCTACGTTAAGGCGTATTGGATGAGAATCATTGCAAAAACAGGACAATAAATCAATCATCCGGCGAAGAAAGGTGCGACCTGGCCAAACCACCATGCAGGCATGATGCAACCGACCAATCAGAGATTGAAGATCTTTTTTAGTACAACATTTGTGGGTTGACCAATGGGAGAGAGCCTCTTGCAAAGCAGAAAACTTATCAGCTGGAAGGTGTGCAATCTGAGCTGTTGTGTCTAATTCAATTTCCAGGACTACCATGCAAGATGCTGGACCCAAGCATTTCTGGGGGTGCAAGGGGAGACCCAACCTGGCAACCACTGCTACAGCTACTTGAAGATTGGAGGCACAGACCACTGAGTTCGCTGGAGCAGCCAAAATGAAATCATCTAAATAATGCAACAAGTCCTCAATGCCGTAGTTATGGACCAAAATCCACTCGACCAATTCCGCAGCTGAGTTGAAAATAGCTGGAGCTGAGCGAAGCCCAAATGGTAAAGCGAGATCAATGTAATAGGCATTGCGCCTCTTCAAGCCCAATAGATGGCGGTCCGAAGAATGAATAGCAATGTTCCGATATGCAGACTCAATGTCAAATTTAGCCATGAGGGCACCTGGCCCAAATTTAGAAACCATCTTGATAATGTCATCCATTTTGATGTACTGGAGATGCCAAGAATCTGGATCGATTCCATCGTTGATGCTGTGGCCTTGCGGTGACGATAGGTCTACGATAAGGCGCCATTTGTCCGGCTGCCCTTTTTTAGGGATCACCCCAAAACTGCTTACGTGAAGGTCTTGCATTGGTGGAGCATCAAAAGGACCCGCTACACGGCCTAACCCAACCTCGTTAGCTAAATATGCGTCGATCACACTGGAATGCTGGTAAGCAGACAATTTATTTTTTGTAGCGGATTTCAAAGTTACAGGTTTATCGCAACCAAGTCTAAATCCTTCCTTGATACCCTGAAGGACAAAGTTTGCCTTAGCCCTATCAGGATAGAGTGTCAATTCAGCTTCAAATAACTCAAAGTTTAGTGGAGAAACTTCCCTAACAGCTGGCAATGTCGAAAAGGAGCCTAGGATGAAAATAGTAATAGAAACAACTCTAGCAGTCAGTAGGCTAGAAAAATGACAATGGATCTGTTCAAATAGCAAAATAGCATCCAATAAGCTAACGCAACTAAAGAACGACAACAATAACTAATTCAACTCAATAATTATTGTATGGGGAACAACAAGAGCAAAACCGTTAGTGGCGCTTGCGACGCTTGGGCTCCTCAGGGTCCGGCGAGCGAGCACGAGAAGATGGCGAGGAGGTACAAGAAGTAGCACGATGAGGGCCCCAGCACCTGCTACATGCATGGCGAAACCGACACTGTGGATTAACCGCAATGCAATGACCAGCGTTCCAAGAATGGCAAATGACTTTACTAGAAGCATTACCAGAGGCCTCTGCCTGGGATGAGACAACACTGGATGAGGCTGGGCGACTGCGAACTTGAGCGCCAGCTGTGTGGTAGTTGAAGAGCTGAACATGCATCTTAGACCAATCAGTGACTTTTTCTGCGGCTGCATGTTCCCTGAAGGCCCGGTCATAGTCCAGCCAGCAAAACCCGCTAAATTGACGATATGTTCGGAGAATTAAAAGCTTGTAGCTTGTCAGATCTCTCCATCGATGCGGGAAAGACGAGCAGAGAATGAGACCATAATCGGACGCTTCCGCTTTTTTGGCGTGTGTGATAACACTAACTGGCCGTTCAACCAAAGTTGCGGCTCTTGCTTGGGCATGTTTTCTGCTAACAAGTCTTCCAGATGCATGAACTTTCCCGCCGTGATTTGAGAAACAACCTTGAAAGGAACTGGTGAGTAGCCGGGGCCGACCACGAAAGGCTGTTGAAGAGGTAAGGCTGTCAGCGAGGGAACTGCCGTAGGACTTACAATTGGATGAGAGGCCAAGGCAGAATTGATTGTAGATGGAAGGCTATAAACCGCCGCAGAACAAGGTGCGATAGAAGAGAAGGAAGCCGAGGAAAAAACAGGAACGAAAGATGGGACAACAAGAGATGACGACGACATACCTGTTAGCACGTGCGTTGGCGTAGCCGCTGGTACTGGAGGAGTACTGGATGAAGAAGTCGATGGCAAACACCCGGTAGGGACCGCTGGAGACCAAGGTTGATGAAAGCCGCTTGCATCCAAGAGAGCCACACGAGTCGCAAGGGAAGAACCTTGGGCGGCAATGGTGGGAAGGCCTTGAGAAACTGAATGAGTGCTGACCATGGCAGACAACGACTGTTGTACAATAGCTGAAATCGGAGATTGAATGGCCTGAATCACAGAAGCTAAAAATTCTGGCGAAATGGAAGCACTAGCAGGAGTACCAGACGCTTGCACAGATGTCGGAACGGCATTAGTCGTGACCGAAGCGGTAGACGCTGGAGCCGAAAAAACTGGCGGTACAAAGCTCTCCAAACTATTTCTTGTACGTCGAGGAGGCATGACGGCCGAAGAGACTGCAAAGCAGTGAAAGAAATACGGAGCGATAACACCAGAGCACTCTTGAACAAGCAGCAAACAAATAACTCCGCGAAAAAGAGGTATTACTTTAGCAAACCAAAGGCAAAGCGACAAGCAAAAGGCCGAGCAAAAACCACGACGGCAAAAGTGCACGGCAATGGCACAACTACGCATGCCCGCAGCGAACATCCGCTGACCAACAGCAGATCTCCCCGTTAACTCTGATTATAGATAATCTCATTAAAAGTACCTGGCCCCAAAATATTTTTTCCCCTAAATATAAAACTTTTCACCTGTTACAAAAATATCTAGCCTTTACAGTAATTCCAGTTTTGGACTTTGTATACATGTAGGCTTCAACATCTACATCTACGTTTATTAAAACAGACAGCACTTTCGCATCAAGTCAATGTAAATTAAATAAATTACAATATCAGAAATACAATAATAGAAAAGAAAAAAACACTTGTAAATTATATATAGTAATATATTTCAATTTCAAAATGATAAAATAGTATATTCAAAACTTAGAAAAACTACCGGTAAGTATCATTTGGAGCATGACTGAGTCAGAATGGGCATGGATCTGTATTCTGTCACAAACTGCTTTGCATGCATGTTTACAAAAACTTACTATGATGCAAATCAGTTTGTGATGTCACATCAGGAATAGACCCAAGCCCTTTGACACTAGCTTACTTGTGTGACAGATGATGTCTCAAGATTAGGTTAAAATAGTTGCAATGCATTTTAAACAGGTGCAAAGATTACTTTTAACAAAAAAAAATTATGTTGGAGTTGGGGCAATTAATAACCATTGCATCCCTCAATAACAGTGTAATGCATAAAAAGCCCCTTAATTATCCTTTACTTCTTAATAAATATTTTAAGTCATGTTGAAGTACTGTGTATTAAAAACCAACACCTGGTTTTGTTTCCAGGGGATAAGCCCTGCCTGGGTTACCGTAGCAGTCCAGGAGGCCCATATGCCTGGCTTACTTATAATGAGGTTAGTTGTGAACATTTTTTTTTTATTTTTCACTCAACAGGCATATTGTCAGTTCTCCTACATATAAACTATTAATGGATTATTATTCAGCATTTTTTTCCTTTTTTTTTAATGTGAGTGTGGTTGTGCCTTAATAGTGTATGGTTATCTTTCCTAATAATAATTATTAACTTATGCCGGGGAAGGTGTGGTTGATTTTTGGCTTGAGACACGTTTTTCTGTCGTTGTGAAACTTGTGTCATTTGTGTTTCTAACTTGAGACTTTCCCAACTTCAAAATATTATTCTTCATATAATTATTATTAACTCTGATTCAAAGTGCCTATCACCCCTGGCCAGTTTGTTTTCTTCTGAAAAGTAGACATAGTAAACAAGCAACAACAAAGAAAATAACAGGATTTGAAGGTTTCCGTGGATTCTAAAATACAATCAAAATCAAGGTTTTCAAAGTTAAAACCATGCACATAGAAGACTGGCACTAGTGACAGTTGTGACGTCAACCCGGTACCCCCACAACAAACAAACAACTACTGGTAAACCTATAATGATTCAGTGCGAAATCCTGAGGTCTTCACGATTCTTGCTGACAAAATGTCTGAAAGTCAAGACTCCAAGACATGGAGAAGCAAGGCCAATGGCAGAGGATGAGATACCCAGGTTTCGTTTTCAAGTGAAGTTGCAGTCAACTGGAGCAAAGCAGGCAGAGATTATGGGTGCACAAGCAAAGATTATTACTTAACAACAGCGATTCTTTGGCACGCAGCTACAGGCAATTGAGCCATTGACAGGCGGTGAAAATCGCCGGTCACTGGCCAAAAAGGAAAACCCTGGATACAGGTTTGATGTAACAATCTAGTTAGTTCCCCATCTTTCGATCGCTCCTTTTTAAATTCAAAATGGTGGAAATTGAGCCATTCTGGGGATTTTGTCCTCTGATAAAAGAAGGCAAAGGACAGAATAAGATTTATTTCTCACACTGTCTTTGGTAGACATAAATTATTGGAATTCATTGTCACTGGGTAAGGGTGATAGGCACTTCAAATTGATTAAAATTTTGGAATTTCAGGTCCTTGAGAGATCAACAGACACTGGCTCAGGCATGATGGAGATGGGTTGTCATCCAGGTGATGACGGAAATGTATTTGTTGGTGTTTACGCACCAAACAAAATTGAGGTGAATACAAAACAAAACAATTCATTCTGCATTTGATTTTAGTACATTTGGTCCCTTAACCCTTTCACTCCCAAGAGTGACTTTCTCGATTTTACTCTGTCTAACACCAGATGATTTTACTCGTCCAAGGGAGACCCCTTGGGAGTGAAATGGTTATGGATCTTGTTCAACAGAGGAATTCTGCTCTACAGACACCTGCTTAATACAAATACTCGCTTATAACAGACAGTTTTCTTTGTCCAACATGATTAAAAAATACAGCACATATAATTATTTAATATTTCATAAAAGCCTTATAGAATATTTTGGCTACTTTAGTCAACTAGGAATTATCATATGCTACGTATATACACTGAAAAGCCATCACTAAGTACTGCTAAAGAAACTGGATGCTGACTCGTGCTACAACAGTAGGGAAGTGAAAACAAATTTCAAGTGTTATCAGCTGGAGCTTTTAAGGTAAATGGGCCACCATAGAAAGATAAAAAATCCTAGTGTTTTGAGCAATAACCCCTCATCACACCAAATCCAAGATGGAGTGATGCTTAAAATATCAGCTTTTGAAAACCTCTTTGTGGTGACCTCAGATGTTGTGAACTGTGTTGGTTACCATTGATAGCACTTTTAATTCATTACTAATTTAGGGCCACGCTAGTTGAACAGCCATAATTTTACATGTACATTCTTAAAATTATCACAGTGAAGCCTGGTCTTTCATCCCCCCACCAAATACCCCAAAGTAGATTTTTAATTGATAATTAAATGCATATTACAAATATGAAAATTGTGAACAGTCTGGGATTTTTTTTTATGCTTAAGTTTTAATTGATCATCTCATCAAATGACAACCTTTAATAGTCCTTGTAACCTCAGCAACATTTTGTTACACCATATTTAAAAAACTTATTCATAATTCATGAAGAAAAAACAAAAGAAATTAATTTTTAATGAGTGTCTTTATATCTAATAAAGACAAGGCTAAATTTTATATCCAATTTTCTATGCCAAAATAACCCCAAATCTAAATTTTAGTGTAAGAATGGATAGATGTACTGTAATAAAAGCTTTTAAAGCTGTTTAATAAATTGATTTCACAATTTGTGTTTAATCAAGTCCTGGTGTAGTGGTGAGAGCACTTGCCTTTCACCAATGTGGCCAACGTCATATGTGGGTTGAGTTTGTTGTTCAGGTTCTCTTCTCTGCTCTGAGAGGGCTTTCTCTGGGTCCTCCAGTTGTCCCCTCTCCACAAAAACTAACATTGACAAATTCCAATTTCATCTGCTTGTAAAGCGGATTTGATCATATACACATGGAAAATGCGCTATATAAGTTCTAAATTATTATTATTAATATTGGTGAAACACTTGGCTGCACCTTGTGTTTTAACCTTGATAAAACACTTGTGCTCATTTATTAAACATTACATATTAAACTGATCATGATAATTTCATTATGTTTGTTCCTGTTTTAGTGGGTGTTGGTTGAGCAAGCATGCAACATGTACTCCCTGACAATAGTACCTTTGTATGATACCCTTGGCCCAGAAGCTTGTGTTTACATTATCAATCAAGGTAAGACATTACACCTGTATGACTATGATCAAACTACAACCAGTTGCCAAAATACTTGAGAAACCACACTTAATTCTCACTGAAAAGAGGTCCTCCTGATTGTGCAGACGTCTGCTCCCCTCCTCCCTTCAACAATGTTGGTACAAATGCAAGACCATTCAGAAAATGTGGTCCAACAACATTGCTTAGGGGTGGGGGAGGGGGGAGTCTTGCCTGCCATGTAGTAACTGGCAAGGCAGAGTTTTAGGAGAACAGTGTGTTTTTTATTGGAAGTGTCTCAACATTTTTGCAACTGGTTGTAGCATGATGTTAATGCCATGGACTCAATGGCAATTCACGCTGCAACTCTCCTAAGAAAAGCCCCTCCCGAAATTAAGTCTCTGAAAAGTCTTTTGAACAAAACAATTAAAGCCCAGGGTCCTTTCTGAAATTTATGATAGAAAATTTAATCTTTAGATTCACAGTGATTAGCTAATTAAAATAGTAACAAAATCCTATGAAATGTAACCAGACATTGGAATACCAATACATTGAAAAGTAGATGTCAAGGACTAAACATGTATATAATACTGAGCTTTTTATTGCAAGGGAGAACAACAAACTTCTGCTGCAACACCTTAGGTGGCTCACACCAGCACTTTCGGACACTTTTGATGGATCATTACTACCAATCTCTATTATGTTAAACCTTTCTGTGGTATCAAAAAAAAAAATGCCCAGTCGTTAATGTTGGTGCATGAACCAGATATGAAATTTTTTTGACCTAATTAATAGGTTACCATACCAACACTATATTCTGTTAAAAACACCCCTAATTTTAGCTTTAAGTGACAATAACTCAAAAACAAGCTAGGTTACGACCCCCATTTTTTATTGCCAAGAAATAATTAGCATAATATAATACAACTTTTTGCAAAGTTAAAAAATATTGTAGGAGCAGATTCAATGTTTTCTCTCCTTGTCTTTGGGTGTGATAATGCATGGTAATGTATACTAATCAATTTAAAACAAAGGGACACAAAAGTTTAGACCAAGGATAAAATTAACCACAACATCTATCTGTTAGATGAACTGTAAATTTATTCAAGTTGATTGATTAGTTAATTGTAATAATTAGAATTTGTTTCTCTTCCAATGATCATTCAGCTGAAATGACAACTGTAGTCTGTGATGAGGGCAAACTGAAAGTCCTTTTGGAACAGTGTGGCAAATGCCTCAAGTTGAAAAATGTAGTCAAGATAGGCTCCCAAGTCACTGAGGACGAGAAAGCTGCTGGGGACAAAGTTGGAGTCAAAGTTATTTCTTTTAAAGATTTAGAAGTAAGTCTGGAAAGAAGACAGTCAGTAAATATAGATTGTTTCCTTCATTTGTTTATTTTTACTCTTGTGTAGTATATCATGCAACTTTGTTGAAAGAACATACAGTAATATAAAATCATGGAAACAAACAAATTTCTTTGTTTTCCAAATAAAGTATGCTAGTGATGGTGGACAATATCATAATGAATGCCTTTTGTAGGGAATTAATCAGATTGCCAAAAATATATTAATTTGTTAACTACTCAATTTAACCAAGGGTGAGGTTTCTGGGAAAATCTCAAACTGATCAGGCCTTGCCGTATAATTTGACCAAGTGATCTATATCTGCATGGGTCAATATCACAAGGTTGAGGTTTGAGATTTTCCCATAATGACTGAATGGTCAAGGTTATTAAGTTGTTTGTTAATTATTATGGCTAACAAGATGGTTCTAAAAAATAAAAAACCTAAGTTCAAGTGGAAGTCGTCACTTCACATCCGTAATGCACATGCTTACAGTATCTATTCAAGCTTATTGTCAGGGTAATAGAAATCACTTTCTAAGTGTGCATTGTCACCCATCATCTTTAAAAGTAGCAACAATTTTCAATGTAAATGAAACAAATGTGGCCTTTGGATAACCTTCTTATTTTTTTCTTTCCTAATTTGCATAATCCGTAATCAGCCCATGGGCATTAGGGAGAATAATGGCCTAGTGCATAGCTGCACTTAGCCAATCAGAGCATGTGGTGTATCGCTTACAAACACAAGCCATAAAATTATAACAAGTGAAATGAACAGTATCCTTTGGTGAGCTTAATGCATTGTTGGGTTGTCTAAGCTAAAGTACACATTCACCTTATTTTGTTTATTTTATAGGAGTTGGGGAAAAATCACAGACATGAGAAAAAGGTAAAGCATTCTGCTTAGAATCCAACACCAACTCGCATAGATCTACAGTGTTGTTGAAGGGCTTGGTGCAAAAAGGGTGTAAGCAATGGTTTGGTCTTAAAATTCAGTTCTCTCTTAATTTGCGAGCTACTTTGGCCTACAGTCTGGTTATTGTGCCAGAAATGTAAGTTCATATTTACTGTGGACTGAAGGCTTGAATTTCTTGAATAGAGTCTTAAAGTGATGATGCCACAAAAACTAATTAAAAAATTATTTTGTAAATATTCAGAAGGAACACAATAAAAAGTCCTACTTGCCAAAAATCTGCATTTTCTTACAGTTTGAGAGCAAGATATACTGTAAGCACTGTTATGCTCTCCTGACTCCATACAAATCCTCCTAAATGTTTTTAGTTCATAATGTTATGAACCAAGTAAAACTTAGAAGGATTTGAGTCAGCAGAGCATAACAGTGCTATTATCTTGGAGCTAATTTGCCTTTACATGCTGATTTTTGGCAAGATAGCATTTTTCATCTTGCTCTTTCTGAAAATCTCAGGAAATCTCATAATTTAAAAAATTCAAATAATTTGTGACATCACACTTCAGGACTCTATTAGCATCTGACTTTTGTCAAAGACTCAAGAAACAAATAAATAATAAATAACCTTTATTTAAAGAGGGTAACACCTAGATTACTATGAAAGTATTCTCCCTAGTGGCCTCTGTAAATCAACTCAACTCAAATCAAATGAAATAGAGACAACAAGGATATGAACTGTTTGTTTTGGCCTTCAAACGAAATCATTCATGCATGGCTTCAGTTGGTTAACTTTCACGCTAAAGTCATGCGCCAATTTCCCATATTCAGGTCTCCAAATCACAAAATAACTACAGACCTACATATCTGATACAACCAGTCTGTAGGCCAAAGAAAACGAGTTTTAGGGAATTGAGATTGTAAGGCCAAGTCGTCACTAATCCCCTTTTTTTGCACCAAGCCCTTCAAGTTTATGTTACAGTGTCACTGCTTCACCAAACATACAAGTCGTGAGAATAATTTTATGGGAATTACCTCATAGCCAATAAGGATATCTCACTGTCAAATGTCAAATTCTCTCATCTACAGAATTATGAATTTTATAGAGGACAGTGAGGAAAACATACAACAGTTATGTTAGTGTAAATACAGTCAAGCCCCAATTATCTAGACCTCAATTATCCAGACAATTCCTCTATCCTCTGCTCCTAGATTTTTCATGAAATCAATATTCACTAACAAGGCATGATGAATTATTCTTATTATTAAGTTTAGGTTTAGGTTCTATATAACAGGTTTGTTTCCTTTTGAAGAGCAAATGATTTTGCGTGAAGTTAAATTGTACAATACAATACACAATCACACTACATTCAGATTTCCTAAATAAATTCAGTTTTATCTTTTGTCATTAATATTCATAAGTGAGATATTAATTTTGATTATCCGGACTCTTAGTTATCCTTTAACTACTGTATTTACTCCAGTCCCAACCAGTCCGGATGATTGAGGTTTGACTGTACTGGCCCAGCCATACCCTACCTACTGCTTTTGTTGTTCACTCCACTGAGACCTTCCAAGGGGTGGTCTGGTGTCGCTTTGTCGCTCATTTATGACTGTGTCTCTCACTTGTTTGGTAAGGGACAAATGTCGTTTTCGCAAAGAAAACAAAGAGGAATGGAAAGTGAATTGTCGCTGTCGCAAACTGTCACACGTTTTCTGCCAATTTCTGTTGGTTGTCAGTGTTTTGGGAGAAGATTGTCGCCTGTTTTCGGAGCCATGTCGCTGGTCGCTTCTACCCCTTGGAAGGCCTCTCCACTGGCCAGGATATCAGGTCTAATGATTGTGATGATCTTGATCCTCATTTGTTGTATTTTTATCCTCAGCCTCCCAAGCCAGAAGATATTGCTGTTGTTTGTTACACTAGTGGAACCACAGGTTAGTTGAAGAATTAATGTTTGGGTTTAATAATTTTTTGGGTGAGAAAGCCTCGCAGACTGCAAAAGGATGTTGATTAAAAGTTACAACCTGGGAGATAAAGTTACAGTGGAAGCCCCCTCTATGGACACCTGCTTATAATGGCCAGCTTAATTTTCACTACTGCTTAAGATGGCTCAGAATGGTTTTATTATTTTTAAGCACCAACTCTGATGTTTGTTTTCTTGAACATGGTATCAAAAAATTTCCCAATTATTTCTCAACAAATTGTGATCAATTTTTTTGCCATGTAAGGTTACCAAAGGAGCAGTACAGCCTCTTAGAAACACCCTTAATTTTGGCTTTTTGTGCCTATAACTCAAAAATGAATAGATGACCCATTTTTTATTATTGAATTGCAATCAGCATACTGTATGAAGATTTGTCTTTCTGCAAAGTTTTAAAAAATCTGTGCATGAGGTTCAGAGCCACTTTAAATTGTTGCAAAATTAAGGTGGCTCTGAACCCTATGTACCGATTTTTTTAAAACTTTGCAGAAAGATGAATCTTCATATGCTGATTGCAATTCAATAATAAAAATGGGGGTCATTTGACTTGTTTCCAAGTTACAGGCATATAAAGCCAAAATTAAGGGTGTTTCTAAGAGGCTTTACTGTTGCTATGGCAACCTTGTATGGCAAAATGGTGAGAAATAATTGAGAGATTTGTTGATACCATGTTCCAGGAAACAAACAAAAATTGAAGGAGTATCGATCCATCAAAGAGTTGGTGTTAAAAAGTAACGAAACCATTTTGA
Source organism: Pachyseris speciosa (assembly GCA_016490735.1). Taxonomy (NCBI): domain Eukaryota; kingdom Metazoa; phylum Cnidaria; class Anthozoa; order Scleractinia; family Pachyseridae; genus Pachyseris; species Pachyseris speciosa. The sequence goes on from JAEMWC010001037.1 coordinate 72,867, forward strand.
GCTGCCTTAAAGGAGCACTGTCACCGGGATTTATGCTGTTTTTGGTTCAATTCTGCCAAAATTACTGTCTTTTACCTGTTATCGTGCAAAAAAAGCTCCTACAGAATCAGTAAGATGAATTCCAATGAAATTCTAGTAGAGAGAGCTAACCATAATAATTTTTTTGGTGGTTTTTCAATGCATAGCTTGAAATTTTGAAAAAACTGGCAAGTTTTTTCAAATTTCAATCCATTTCCATCGTCGTCATCTTTGATGGAATACAGGAGTTGATAGTGTCAATGTACTACTACAGTCTTTGGCAGCAAAACTAGACAATCATTTTAAGGTTTCTACTGATGCATTGGCAGTTTTAAGCTTTTTAAAGTGAAGGTACAATAGCGTGACAGTGCCCCTTTAAGTAGCGTTCAACTAAGATGATCATTCACATCTTGATTCTTCAGTTTTCTTTGTGCCGACAACTAAAAAGGTCAGGTATTTTCTGTTGAATTATGCTGCTCAATATGGACACCAGGATAATGAGGACACTTTGGCATGTCCCTTTGCTGTCTGTATTAACGGAATTCCACTGTATGTCAATAATTCACACAAGTTCATTCCCATTGGGTTAGCAACTTGGCAAGATGATACTGAAGTTGGCTTAATTGAAGTCATTTGCATACGGCGTAAATGTCTAATGGGGTCCTCTTAACATGGAACAAACAGCCCTGTCATTCAAAGGGGCTTCACACCTTGACCCATGATAGATAAAACATAATGAAGAATAATCGCTAAATAAGTAGTTGGTCAAAGCTGTTAAAACCTCCCATGCAGGGGATATGTGTTTCCCCTTAAAAAGCACTGTCTGTGAATGATATTTTTTTTGCATTTAGTTTACTATAGATACTTGAGTGAATAAAAGCAATGTCTACAATTATTGTTAGCTTTTGTTTGAATTTGGTCAGGAAACCCTAAAGGAGCTATGATCACACACAGAAATGCTACGGCCATGGTGTCTGGGCTTGTATGTCTTGTCGAAAAGGTATTTGCGAGATGACTTGGAATTAAAATATGACTGAAACTGTTGCCTTTCTTCACCCCTCAAAGGAGGTCCAAATCTGCTAGCAGACTTAAACCCCCAAGGGTCAATATTTGTAAATGGATTTGGACTGGGGTCCAAATATGCCAGTGAATTTGGACTGAAGAGTCCAAATCTAAAGAAGCCAAATCCAGTAGAAAAACTAGCCTTCCTCTAAATGTTTTCACTTGATGTCACGGTAGCCATGTTGGTGTCCAAAACTAAACCTCTGGGAATTGAACTCTATTTTTATGCAAATGCTTCCTCTTGTTTCAGTAAACTGATATGGCCGGTAGTCACGTGAATGAAAACGCTCAATACCTTGTGACAACTTTTACTTAAATAGTGACATTTGTGGATTTCTTAATGCAGTCACACCTCGATGATCCAGACTTGCTGTGACTGGAGTAAATAGTCCGCATAATCGAAAATGTGAATATTAATGAGAAAAATGAGAGTGAATTTATTAGGAAATCGGAACATAATGCAATAGTGTACTGTATGGTACAATAGACCCATTCAGCTAACTCAATGTTGTACCCAATTCAAATCTCTTGGGCTTAAGATTCTTTGTGTATTGTATTTGCATTATAATGTAGCATTCATATTTAAATGATATGGAAATACCTGGAACAAAACGTTTTAATCCCAAAGGGTTTGAATTGGGTACAACATTGAGTAAGCCGAATGGGTCTATTGAACTTTGTGCAAAAACTTTGGTCTAAAACATTTGCTCTTTTAAAGGAAAACAAGCCTGTTATATATGTTGTGGCTCAATTTTATCCTTGGTTCAATTTTTATTTTTCTTTGTTTTGTACTCAGTATCATACATTACCATACACAGGAACAAGCGAAAATAAAAATTGAACCAAGGATAAAATTGAACTACAACATATACACCTAACAACTTGAAGAATTAAACCATAATAATTTATGATAGTCTGTAGATGTTTTCATCATGCCTTGTTAATATTCATGAAAAATCTCGGAGCAGAGGAAATAGTCGGGATAATCGAGGTTTGACTGTATGTACACTCAAAGTTTGAGGCACCTTGTTAGGCATTGTAAATACTGTACATCTAGTGCCACTACAGTACATCTTAAATTTTTCTACACTGCATCTTTTTCTGTGTGAGGTTATTTTTATTTCTGTAATTATAATATAATTAGCACCATACACTGTAGATATAGTTTTTACATTTTTAGCATAGTTAATTTAATTTTTAGTGATATTTTATCGATTGTAATAATTGTAAAGCGCATACATTAGACTAATATCACGCTTGTTGTGAACAACAGATTTGCCCGTCCAGCCTCGTCCACAAAATGAGCAAACACAAAGGATCTTAATCCAATGGGAGCTAGAACTCATCCTGATGACGAGTCTGGACGGGTAAAATTTATTGTTCATCAGAAATGTGATATCAGTCTATTAGATCATATATTTGTAATGAATTTTTGCGCTATATAAGTAAAACGTTTACTATTATTATTATTATTATTTATTAACGTTCTTGCAGTAGCATTCATTGCAGTGGTTAAAATTTAGGATTAATTTTCATCCATACACTCAAATAATAAACGTGTTGTACATACAGTGGCTGTGGTTTGAATATTGCCATGTTAGGATTTGATCCTCAGACATGAAAGTTCGACCTAACTTACACTTGTCACAGCTTCTTCATGGATAATCACATTCTTGGATGGTGGTATATAATCGTAAGGAATGAAAGCATACTCTTGTCTGCGTTTTAATGATGACCTTGTACATTTTTTCAGTGTGGAATTGTTGTAAGTGATGCTGATGTGCACATGTCGTATCTTCCTTTGGCACACATGTATGAGCGGCTTGCTCAGGTCAGTTAACAACTCTAAAGGCATACACCTGTAACCTGCGCTTATTTCAAAGCTTGAAACGCCATTTTCATCTTAAAAATGTTTTTTTTTTTTGTACCAACCTCAAACAACTGCAGTGAAACTTGACGTATTTGAGTCTATATTTTCTTAGAAACAAACCAACTGGGTCTTCTTCTAAGCAACCGTTCTTTGTCTGTGCGGAGAAGCGTTACGAGACGAGACAAAGAACGACTGCGTAGAAGACTACCAACTGGGCCGCGTGAAATCGAATTCGTAATAGGGAATAGAAGGGACTATTTGCAAATCTCATGTTTCAAGGGGGGGGGGGGGGGGTATGTTACAAAAACCGACTCGCGAGGGGGGAGCTTATTAGAGAGGGGCTTAATAGATCAGTTGCATTTTGTAATGTACATATTATAAAGTAAGTACCTGCGGATTTCTTAAGTTTCAATGGTGCCGAGCTTTTCAGAGTAATTTAATTTTTTTTTTCATATAGCTGATGATGTTTACGTATGGTGGAAAAGTTGGATTCTTTGGTGGAAATACGAGGAACATTCTGGATGATTTACAAGCTCTAAAGTAAGTTTCTGTCGTGTCGTATATTGTTCACATTGACGGTAACATTGTTTTGGTTTTCATTGTTTGAGTTCTTTGATGCAGTGATTATTTATTCCAGGTCAGTCACAACTACCAAAACCCCTACCCTCCCCCCCCCCCCGCCTCCGCCTCCCCCAATCATATTAGGGAGCTTAAGCAACGAGGACGCCGTCGGCAATGAGAACGACACAGAACAATAAACATAATGAGCAAATACAATAACCCTGCACGTGCGTTTTACATTTTGGTACATTTCTTTGCCGTCCTCAGCAAAACAACAACCTGAAATGACCAAATTTTAGGTTTTGTGGAGAACGTGAACGTATGATGGTGAACTCTTCCTTCTTTTTCCCAACTTCAATGCCGTTTTTACTAATTTAGCTCCAGGATAGTTCGCCCACATTTTACAAGTTAAACAAGTTGGAAAATCGCGAAAGAGTTACAATAACGATTAGTTACAGTTTGAAATGACGTTTTCGTTGCCTTTGTCGTCGTTAAGCTCTCTATTGTGTCTTGGCCAAGCAACATACTGGTGTGAGTAACCCTGTGATGGACTATTCAGGAAGAAGCAAAATACTGCTAGTCTCTTCCTACTGGGTGTCGTGTGGTGGTCGTGCATCACATCCAGGAGGGAGGGGTTGGTAATACTTCCAGTTGCTCCATACTTCGCTTGAGCTTTGTGGGATACCTGTGGCTATCTTTACTGTTTGTACGTCATTCATTAATTTCGAACTGTTCAATTTCAGACCAACTATATTCATCTCGGTTCCTCGAGTATTAAACAGAGTATATGATAGGGTATGTATTAAATTTTGATGTAGATAATTATATCGAATTCTTTGCTGAATATTATTTTGTTTTCTCTTATGCACAGAAATTTGGACTCGAAACTTGTCCGTTGACAGATTCCTCTGGAGTAAAATGAGTTTTCAGTGTGAACTTGTCTGGCCAATAGGCGTAGCCTGCTTAGCTGGCGGTTGGGGAGCGCGCGAGCGAGAGGCGAAGCTGCAAGGAAAATGGAGCGGACGGACGCGCTCCCCAATAAAACCGCCAGCTACGCAGGCTACTAACCAAAGCAAAGCAGTCGTTTACTTACTTTTCTGTCAAAGTGCGTGTCTCCTTTTTACAGAAGATTCTTACAGATAATTAGTGGTGATTACGATGTAAATAACTTAAAATTGATTAGGTCACAATAAATTGATCCAGTTTAGCTCGAAGGACGGGACAGAATATGACATTATTAAAGACATTAGTAAAAATCTAGTAGCGTAAAAAAAAAAATCTAGTAGCGTTCTATCACGATTGCCGTTCTTTGATTGGCTACGCTACTCGTTGTCTATTCTGTGATAGATAGTGAATAGCGGTTGTCATCAAAACGGCGGCGGCTTCTTCGCGCTTTCGAAGTGTCTGCGAGAAGAATTTAGATAATTAATTTACTTGTTTAGTTTTGAACGACTACTAGGAGATTTATACTAAAACAATAATATTAGATTATTTGAACGACTACTAGGAGATTTATACTAAAACAATATTATTAGATTATTCGCTCTCGATTTCTATTCGTGATATCTGATTCGGGCTGCGCCCTCATTAGCTATCACGTGATAGAGATCTCGAGTTTATAATCTAATTGTTAAATGGTAAGCTGTTCCAATCCGTTATCTCGAGAAGCGCTTGGCCCGACTTGAAAAGCACGCTCAAGCCTTCCGCAAGCTGTAGATGCTTGCAGAGCGGGTCTTCCTCCAGTTTTTTCGTCATTTTCTCACTCACTCTAGACTTTGCGTACGTGGATCGTGCGCGTTTGTTCTATTGTTTTGCCGTGTACTTCTAGAGTGCAAAATGAAAAGGAAGAATGCTAGTGGCGCTTGCGTGGTGGGAGTTAGAGCCTGGTCAGTTTGTGCTTTCGGTGGTTTCTTGACTATGAAGGAAGAAACGAATGCACTGTATCACACTTGTTTTCTATGAAAAAATGATTTGTCAACAGGTGGACTACAACTTTTCTGTTTTAATATCGCTTTTTTTCGCCATCCTTTTAGGTTATAAAGCAGGTGTCATCCAGTTCGATTAAGAGTTTTCTGTTTAACATGGCAATGCGTTCCAAGAAGGCAGAACTCGAGAGGTGTGTAAAACTGGGTTCAACTTGAATGCTGCTGTCTGTTAGTTTAGAAAATGACAACATTTACCGTTTCATTATCTTGTTTTTAGGAATATCGTCAGAAAAGACAGCATATGGGACTATCTTGTTTTCCGAAAAATCCAGGTTTGTCATAACATTGACATTCTTGCATTGTTTTTTGTTGCTCTTTTTCTGGGAGTAAGACATTTTCACTATCCGTCATTTGACTACAAATCTCATAATTCGCGTCGTTTTAGCTCCTTTTTTCCCATTAAGTTGTTCAAGGCAATAGCTCGAACACAGGCAGACCAATCTATCTGTGCGAGGACGTGAGCGTGACATAACGATATGTTATGTCACGAGGAGAGGAGAAAGTGTTGCCTTTGTAATAACATCTGCAAATGGTCAGACTTTCTAGTCTTCTCGGATAAGGACGATAAACCGTAGGCCCCGTCTCACAACTCTTCATAATTGATTCTGTGGGACGTAAAAGAACCCACGCACTGTTCGAAAAGAGTAGGGCACGTAGTTCCCGGGGTGGTGGTCTCTCTCATCTGATGGTTAAATGCTCGGAGATATTGGCTGCACAAGCTACTCTACAATCCGAGGGTAAAGAAAGTAATGTATGTATGTATGTTTGTATGTTATGCTCATACGTTCACTGTAATTTGCAACGGTTGATATCGCTTTGAATCAAGCGATCAACAAAACTGCGTAATAAAATTCGGAATTTGCATCTTTTGATCCCAAATTCTTATTTCGCTAGAGTGTGGTCCTTTGCGATTTAATGGGATTTTGAGTCGGTTGACTTCATAGTGATAACGCTTTTGTTGCAAAATTAAAGATCGTTTTCTTGTATTTTTGCAGAATTCGCTTGGCGGCAGAGTGCGTTTCCTCATCTCAGGGTCTGCGCCTCTCAGGGATGATGTTATGATTTTCCTGCGTTGTGCTCTTGGTTGCCAGGTATTGCGGACTCTCGGCGAAATAAATAGTTTATCATTTACGCTCCTGGTGCTAGGTTGGAGGAGGTTCTCTTTGGAATTGCGTGAGGTCATACACTGTAGATTCACGTGTTAAATAATTCCTTTTTGGAATTATTCATTTGATCAACTGGCAAGTTCACAAATGCAAATTTGAGGCACGTTTCTTCATAAGTGGGAGCACTATTAATAGTCTCCACAATGTAGTCAAGTAATTTTATGTTCTTGAGGGCAACAAATTTAAAAGAGCAATGATTTTTTTCAAGGGATGGTTTGTTTGAGGTGGCGAGGCCTTAAAATATTGTTCGAACGAAATTTTGATCCATAAAGTTTCGTGCTGTTTTTAAGTGGTGCATTGGTTTCCTCAGTGTCCTACAGTGGGGATCATGTTTTTTTTTCTAACACGGAGGGCAACATTTTGCACGGAGTTTCAATGTTCCACCACTCTCCAGTTCGCTAGCTGTCCTTTGGTTGGCGAGAGGAACTTTCATTTTAGGTTTCAGAGAGTTAAATTGACGCTTGAATACAATATAAAGGTGCTAGATTTAGTTTGAGATATTACGCTTCATTTCGTGAGGTAGCCATTCGCATCCGAAGTCGATGATAATAAAACTTAAAGAGAGCGTTTAGTCACTTTTGTAATCTTCTGAATCTCGAAATACGTTTCCTTTTTTGTGGCTACTGCAAACTCCGTGGTGGAAGGATAGGCCCGCAAAGCGTGCATGTAGCCACTTGCACTCACGGAGTGACTATGGTTTTTATCTGCTTTCAGGTTTTTGAAGGCTATGGTCAAACTGAGACAACAGCTGCAGCTACGTTACAAATGATCGGTGATCAAACATTCGGTAAGGGACTAAGAAACAGAGAGACCCACCAGCTGTTTCCTTGTGGAATTGTTGCTGTGAAATCCTTGTTACAGTCAGTCTACGTCACGTGTGACCAGTATTTTCAGCGTGAAAATTTCTCTGGAAATCTTTGCGGAAAACACGCAACAACTGGAAAAAAATTCAAACACACCGGAAAACAATGAATAGGTGAATGATCATCGCAGTTATGAACACAACTTGAGCGGTAGTGAAAATAAAGCCTGAAAAAAGGGCTTGTACAGGAATCGAACCCACCGGCCACGACCTCTGCGATGCCGGTGCAGCGCTCTACCGACTGAGCTAACAAGCCATCTGAGAGCTGGTCATTTTGTTGTTTCATAATATACCCGTGAGTGATGAATATGTGAGAATGAATATATGAAAAGCACATATTTGAACTCCGGATTAAAGAATGAAGATGTGACTGATAATCGCGTTTATGAACTCTACTTAAGCAGTAGTGAAAATAAAGCCTGAAAAAAAATTCAGGCTTATTAGGGAGTCGAACCCATGATCTCTCTTATTTTTTCTTCTGCTCAATTAATGTTCGTAACTGCGATGATCATTTACATATTCATTCCTTAATCCGCAGTTCAAATAATTATATGATTTTCATATATTCATTCCCTACATATACATCAGAAACAATTGACAGTTTAGAGAAATTTCCACAGAAATTCTGAAATCTCGCTGACAATGTTCACAACTAACGTTTACATCTTAAAACTCCCTTCAAATTTCAAAAATACTGGTCATGTGTGGCTTAGAGTGATTGTAACAATTACCCTACTTGCCAGCGAACCAGAACCACTTCAAGTCCTGGTTTTGTAATGATTAATTATCATGTTAGAGTGGTCTTTAATTCACAAACTAAGTTATTTTCTCTGGCCAATCACAACAAAGGTAAGCAGTGTAATGAACCAGTCGGACCTCCAAGCAAATATACATGTTTATTATTCAACACATTGTGACAATGCCCAAATATGGTGATAGCGCTCTCAATATTCGTAGTATGTACTCAACAGATATCCTGCGATATACTGGCGTCTTTTTCAGCTTTTCTGCAACAAACTCGGTAAATTGTACTTTGTGATCAATGTGGTGAATAATAATGCAGTGAATAATTATCCAGCTCAATCTTGCAGATTATTCCCTGATTTTAGCCAACTCATCAGCTAACTGACAGGCAATATTCCGTTCATTTTCGCATGATAATTGTTAAATGTTGCCGACGCCAAGTGCGGGAAAATTGCGTTAATCAATTGTAACATTTCTAATGAATCGCCACGCGTTCGATTTCTCCACTGATTCTTCATGACTCTGATCGCGTTACTTACTTCTCATAGGTCACGTGGGTCCCCCGCTGCCTTGCAACAAGATAAAGCTGGTCGATGTACCTGAAATGGAGTATTACGCCAAGGATGGCAAAGGAGAGGTGAGAAGTAGCACTTGAGTGTCCCAATATTCAAACACCTCTTTGCCGGGGTTACAATGTAACCGTGCTGAGATTGTAGAATGCTCCATTTTCACTGCTTTGTTGGGTCTCCATGGTTGCAGCACAATCACTTCCTCCAGTTGGGCTAGAAGTTGCGCCGACAGTTGCTGGGCAGTCGGCAGTTGGGGGGGGGGGGGGGGGGGGGGGGGTACTTGGTTGAATTTTTGCTGGGTATCTACTATGTGTCGCTGGCCTCTCAGAACCCCTACCCCATTATAGTCTATTCTGTGGCCAAATATATAGACCTCATCTTAGTCACTTTTAGGCAAATGTAATTTTTGTGATCCCAACTTAGCCACTTTCTGTTTATGCATCTATCTTGTAAAGCCTTTTAAGTAGGTCATCCTAAAATGAATTGACACATATGTTAAAGTGAATGAAGAACACTTTACTTTTCACCTACGGTGTACTCATTCAGGTACGTTTACCCCCAAAACCCCGAAAATGTGCGACCCCATTCTACTAGCTCTATTGAAAATACAGCCCCATTATAGTCAATTCAGTCGTGAAAATGCGACCCCATCCATCGGCACATCCCCATTAGCCTATTACTAGGAATTACCCCCCCCCCCTCTTCCCTCGGGGGGTGTGTGCAGTCATGGTTATTTCTGTTTTTCCCGCTTCCGCGAAGCTTCGACTAACAGCTCCTTTGCCGGATTAAAGTTCAAGCACTTACTAAGGCGCACCAGAGTAGTTGAAGGTGCGTCGGTATTTCTTGTCTTCGTTCATCCTTTTTCTGACCCACTTTGTCTTTGATATCATGATTCAGGTTTGCTTTTATGGACCTAATGTGTTCAAGGGATACCTTTATGACGAAAAGAAGACAAAAGAAGCCATTGATGAGGACGGTTGGCTGCATTCTGGGGACATTGGAGAGTGGCAACCGGTGAGTATGGGTAGCACCGTAAAAGCTCTGTTAAGCCCCCCTTCTTTAATAAGCCCTCCCCTCCCCGTTTGGAAGTCGGTTTTGTAATAAGCCCCCCCCCCCCCCCCCCCCCCACATTTTTGGGACGCGAAATTTCAGTTGCAATTGGTCCCTCCTGGTCACTCTTACAAAATCCACTTCGGCATGCGGCGCAGTTGGTTTGTTTTTAAACAAATACACACTCAAACACATAATACTGTTTGCTGCTCTGCTCTGTATTAAGTACAGTGTAGTAACGTTTCACTGCAGTTGGTTTAGTTTTGTACAAAAAACTAGAGGGAAACGGCGTGTTCAAGATTTGAAATAATCCCCCGTTAATGAAACCTGAAATTAAATAATCCATTGGGGGCTTCATAGAACTTTTGCGGTATGCACGCGGCGTCATCACCGCCATGTTGGTGTGCCGTCAGGAAAAGGTTTCTCGCTAGCTTTTTTTGTTGTTGTCCACAACATGGCCGCTACTCCATTGTCATTTGAATTTCTAGGGATTGGCTGCGCACACTGTATAGTTAACAATTAAATTATGAGCTTGAGATTGAGACTATCGCGTGATAGCCGATGAGGGCGCTGCCCGAATCAGCTATCACGCGATAGTTAACAACTATTCACCGAAGTGGAGGTGGCTCTTCATCTTCTTCGATCGAAGTTTGTCTTTTAATTCGCGTAACAAGCATAAAAATTAAGGACTTGTTAAACGATACTACGGAAGGTGAATTTTCAAGTGAGGAAGACCGAAAGATTTTTCTCAGGAAAAGCTTCAAACTTGGATCGATTGTGCGCTTGAAAACAAAATGATTTAACGCTTCGAGAGCTTTGCTGTCACTTAACCGCGGCACTTGCAGCTCACCAAAAAAGCAGTTTGCCGGCATTAATGGGAGGAACGAGTGGCTCAAACTCTGTGGAAGAAGTTCTTTCTTGGGACAAACCGTTTACTGTTTTTGCGGATGTGTATTTTTACTAAAGTGGACAAGAATACGTAAGCCCTTATTTTCAAGTGGTAGAAACCTCTACAACACAGGACAGTGAGGTGAATTAAATATCTTGAATTGTTGTTACTTTTGTTCAGAAATGAAATTTGTATTTTTCTCTCGACTGGATATAAATAACAATCATCTCTACTCGTTTTTAACGCAACGAAGTAGTTGAATTGTTTGTTTGTTTTGTTACGTTGTTTTACTCGCAAGCGAACGAGTGTTAATTTTTACTCTGCTTGGCTGACTGTTTTTCGACCTCGGTGCCTCAACAGCGTTAAGAAACGTTTGCCCTTATCTTGTTAACACGTAATCGCAATGAGTCCTCGTGAAATTAAGGATTAAAGCCCCGACTAAACGATCAAACATTTTCATCCAACATCGTGTTTGTCAAACAAACACGATGGCTAAACGCACAAACAATGTTTGACCAAACACTAGACAGAGTGAGTACACAAAACGATTTTTTTGCGTATTATCGCTGAAATTTCGACGTTATGTGGTTCATTTGGTTGCTTTTTACCGGCTGTGTACGCTTTGTTGGTTGGGGTGGCTAAACGATCAAACATTTGTTCGTAACGCGAAATGTTGGATGAAAATGTTTGATCCAGAGCAAACATGGAAAGCCTTAAGAATAAGCTTAAATGCAGTGTTAAGAGATGCGGCTAAACGGTTAAACACGATGTTGGATGAAAATGTTTGATCGTTTTTTGGTTGTTAAATTTGTTTTCGAACAAACATACGCGTCGTGTATTGTTTTATTGTGATGTTTTAATGTTTTGTATGAGGTTTTTGAACCGCGGTCAATTCCTGTTGACTGCTCTCTTGAACAAAAAATATTGGCACAACGAAAGCCATGCGAAGTTTCTCAATACCAGTAAAAAAATAACAATAATAATCGTGGAGCTCCGCTTTTAGGCTTGGCTAAATCTATATATTAGTCCTTATTATTCAGCACACTGTCCAAATATGGTCACGGCGCTCTGATATTTTACACATTGCGACAATGTCCAATGTGCTTTCTCAACGGCTAATTAACAATTATTAACCGAAGTGGAGGTGAATAGTGGTGGCGGCTTGGTAAATATCCACCACTTTCACTGACACTGAGGTGAATAATTGTTTTAGTATATACCACACAAGCTGAATAATTAGCGGACCAAAACATTACTTTATGTGTGATAATATACCGAGAAGCGGTCGGAAATTGTAAAATCTCGCGCGCCGGCTGCTCGGAGGTGAATAGTACTTGCTAATCACCTCCGAGTTAACCAATCAGAGCGCGCGAAAAGCACTATTCACTTGTGTGGTATATACTAACCTGCGATATGCGTAATTTTTTGACGCAGAGAAAAGTGGTTGCTTTTCTAGCTTTTCTGCAACAAACTCAGTAAATTGTGATTTGTTATCAATGTGTTGAATAATTAAACAATTATCCAGCTCAATCTTGCGGAATATCCCCTGATTCAAGGGCCTCGTCAGCTTAGTATCAGGCGATATTCCGCTCGATTTCGCAACCCACACATGAATGATGAAATCAGAGTGAAGAATAGGCCAACACATTTGGGACTTTTGGAACTCTTTTGGAACAGTTTTACATGGTATGAAGGTGTTTTATGCAACAAGCTTATACCAGACATATGTGGTTATACTCGTTTGGTACCTCGTTGTACGTGGAATAAGTCTCTTTATTTTTCCCCATTTACAAAGTCTCCATTACCCCGGGTGCCAGAGGTTATTTTTTCGTTTGAAGGAGAAAAATTACGCGGCAGTTTTAATAGCGGGTTAACCGCCGACCTCGCTAAGAAGAGGATTAAAAATGACAATGTCGTTTATTACTCCTTTGTTTTTGCAGAATGGTACATTGAAGGTGATCGACCGTAAAAAGCACATCTTTAAATTGTCGCAGGTAAGATCATAACATCAGCCCGCCCTACATACCCCACTTTCTCCTTTTCTGTGGGGGAGGGGAGGGAAGGTGGCTGGTAAATGGTCAGTTACCATGGGGAAATAAAGTTCTCCCGTCCCGTCCCTTCCCTTCCCTTAGATATCTTAGTCTTACAGTTTCGATTATAAAATAATCTGAAAATAAGACCCTGCTCCCCACCTAAAACTCATTCACAATCATCTGTCGGATAATAAGCGCTTCGAATCAAGGCCCAAATCTTTTAGGTTACTTGTTTTACTCTTTAAGCTTATTGTTTCCAGCTGTTTTGACCCTTTTATATTGTCAATCAGTCAAAACCACGACCCTTAAAAGGGCATTGTCACGCTATTGTACCATCACTTTGAAAAGCTTAAAGGAACACTGTCACCGGGATTTTTGCTGTTTTGGGTTCAATTCTGCCAAAATTACTGCCTTTTATCTGTTATCGTGTAAAAAAGGCTTCTACAGAATCAACAAGATGAATTCCAATGAAATTTTAGCAAGAAGAGCTAACCATAATAATTTTTTTGGTGATTTTTCAATGCATAGCTCGAAATTTTGAAAAAACTGGCAAGTTTTTTCAAATTTCAATCCATTTCCATCCTCGTCATCTTACATGGAATACAGATGTTTATGGTGTCAATGCAGTACTACAGTCTTTGGCAACAAAACTAGACCATTATTTTAAGTTTTCCACTGATGCATTGGCAGTTTTAAGCTTTTTAAAGTGATGGTACAATAGCGTGACACTGCCCCTTTAAACTGCCAATGCATCAGTGGAAACCTTAAAATAATGGTCTAGTTTTGTTGCCAAAGACTGTAGTACTGCATTGACACTATAAACTCCTGTATTCCATGTAAGATGACAAGGATGGAAATGGATTGAAATTTGAAAAAACCTGCCAATTTTTTCACAATTTCAAGCTATGCATTGAAAAATCACCAAAAAAATTATTATGGTTAGCTCTCCCTGCTAAAATTTCATTGGAATTCATCTTGCTGATTCTGTAGGAGCATTTTAAGCACGATAACAGGTAAAAGGCAGTAATTTTGGCACAATTGAACCAAAAACAGCATAAATCCCGGTGACAGTGCTCCTTTAAGCTTCAGTGCTATTCGAGTTGTAAAAAACAAACTTGACCTTTATTTTGTTTTTACAGGGTGAATACATTGCCCCAGAGAAGATAGAGACTATCTACACACAGTGCGCAATGGTTCACCAAGTTTATGTACATGGAGACAGTAAAAAGGTAGGTGCATGTGTTGTTTCATTATCGGCGTTCAGAAAGCAGTTAAACTTGTCTGCCTTTTCTTTGGTACCGAACAATCGTGGCGCAAAGTTTCAATTTGTCTGCCGCTATATGAAATATCTCTAGGTAAATTGATTGTTAAAATGTCCAGCTTCTGTATTAGTGAGGCATCGGGTTAAAATCCAGGATCCAGTACTAATTTTGGGCATGGTTTGTTGCGAGGACTGCTTGTCATGTCTCCGCAGTGTGTGCCTGATTTCTTCAATCTTCATGGGATAGGATGGGATGACTGGATCAGGTTCAATGATCCAAGATCACTCAGATCACAGTGCATCAAAGAAACCGAGGAATCCTTTCCCAGAGTGGATTCGTCGGGTTCTTTGATGCACCATGAACCGAGTGATGTTGGATCATTGATCCTCATCTGAATCATCCCAAAGGAACACAACCCACACTGTTCATTACAAAAATCAATGAAACCAAGCAAATTTTCAATATGGCTTCAATTTAGGTTAAGAACAACAGTGGACATATTCTCATATTCTGAGACATTCAAATTATCAATTACGTCTACTCGTCCATTATTTTTACTTCGA
>JAEMWC010001037.1:90000-95000 GCA_016490735.1 Pachyseris speciosa
ACGAATTGCGAATTTATTGAACGGCTTCAAAAGCTTTACTGTACTTCTATCCATTCTTACACTAAAATTTAGATTTGGGGTTATTTTGGCCTAGAAAATCGGATGTAAAATTTAGCCGTGTCTTTATCAGATATAAAGACACTCATTAAAAATTAATTTCTTTTGTATTTTCTTCATGAATTATTAATGAATTTTAAGTATACTGTTGTATTCAGACACATTCAAAATATAAATTACCTCAATTCACCGTTACTTTTTTAACTTGATAATGAAGTCATGATACCTTGGAAATGTTGTTGATTTCTTTCGCTGCTTTTTATAAATTTCTGAATTAAGTTCTAGTCTGACATAAACGTGATAATATAGACCATTCCACGGTGTTTTTGTTTTTTCAACTTTTGATTTTGACCAGGTAGGAAAAATCCATCAACACTGCTAGAAAGTGTACCTTATATAAGTTAATAAAATGGCCGAGTTTGAGAGTCATATCTTGCAAAACAGCGGGAAAGTGGTCTTACAAAGTTTAGAAATTTTACAGTTTGTATGCTGGGTGGCAGCAGACAAATCTCAGTAAAATTTCCCGACTTTGCGAAGCTATACCTTTGCGATTCTAAAGGATACAACTCCCAAACTTTCTAGCAGCATCGATAGATGTTTGTTACATGGCCTATAACAAATATTGAAAAAATCGTGGAAAGGTCTATTGCGTAACTGGATGACGATTGTGATAATTATTATTATTTTCTTTTCTGATTTGTTTTGTGGCTTTTTTCATCAGTCATGCCTGGTAGCTGTCGTAGTTCCAGAGAAAGATCCCGTTCAGAAATGGGCGGACAAGAATGATGTTGAGGGCGACATACATTCCTGGTGCACCAACGAGGTAAGATTTCTATGCAGTGTGACGTTGAAACTGTCGCTTCACCACGACCCTCAGTGTTTTTTGGCAGGAACTATCCCTTGGCGTTACCGCGGTCAAACAAAAAAAATAAGAAAAGTCCCTTAAAGATAAGGTTTTGAAATAAGCTGTTTTGTTTTCCATTCCAGATGGAAGTTTCAAAAGTTTTGAAAATTATACAGTTAAGTTATCAGCTAAAGAAACAAAATAGAGGTCAGAACACACCCTACTTCTTTGTTGTGAAATGTCTGCCGTGAACAAATCATGATCAACCGTAAAATCTTAACCCTGCCGAATGACGAAGAGCTTTTGATGGTATTTTCATTTTGTAGAAAGTGAAGAAGGCAATTTTAGATCAGATGATTGCAGAAGGCAAGAAAGAGCAGCTCAAGTCATTTGAACAGGTGAGATCGGCCGGGTAATGGAGAGTTAACGCAATGACTGCGGCTTTCAGTCTGATACAGCGACAACGGTGTACTTTGATGTCTGGTATTATTTTAACGAAATTGTCTTGAGCGTTAGTTCGCAATCTGACGAGGTTCTAATTCGATTCTTGCGTCCTTGCAAATGAAAACCGCTGAGTATGACTTTCATGTGGTGCTGTTTATTTTATAAAAGAGTTTGAATATATGAAAATTATATATTAAACTGCGGGTTAGAGAAATGAAGTTGTGAACGATCGCAGTTATGGACGCTACTTAAGTAGTAGTTAGCCCGTAATCCAGTTTGACTTTCAAGATAAAACCACAGAGCTGTTCTTTTCTCTGGTGCTGTTTATTATGCTGTTCAAGATGGTTATGACGTTTGAATCTGGATGAAATCCTAAAGTTTGACCATTCAAATGAAAGCTGAGCAGTACTTTCCTGTGGTGCTTAGTGTTTGTGATGCTGTTCAAGGTGGTTCTAACGTTTTAGTCTGTGGATGAAGTCTTAAACTGTGACCATTCAAATGAAAGCCACTGAGCAGTACTTTCCTGCAGTGCTGTTTATTATGCTGTACAAGGTGGTTCTAACTTTTGAGTCTGCGGATGAAATCTCATTCAAATGAAAGCTACTGAGCAGTACTTTTCTTTGGTGCTGTTTATTATATGAGGTGGCTCTGACCCGCATTCAAATGAAAGCTGATGAATAGTCCTGTGGTACTGTTTTTGCGCATCACGAGGTTGTTCTAACGTTTGAGTCTGTGGATTTAGTAATACAGTGCGATCATTCAAATGAAAGCTACCGGGAAGTACTTTCATTATGTGCTGCTTGTTTTGCTGTATTAGATGGTTCGAACTACTGACTGACTGACTGAACTGCGACGCGGCTTCAAAGGGAAGCTACGGAGCAGTACTTTCCCGTAGGGACGTAAGTTACACAAGTGCCTTAACGTTTCTCCCCTTTTTCATTTGTCTCAGGTTAAAGCCATTTCCCTTGTTCCAGAAATATGGTCCGTGGAAAACGGTCTGTTGACGCCAACATTGAAGTTCAAACGCCCCGCCCTGAAGAGTCACTTTGCACAGGCATTTGAAGATCTGTACGAGACACTTCCGGAATAAATACACGCGCAATCTGTGTGCACGCGCACAAGACTTTAGGAACTATTTTCCACAGGTGTTTCGATGTGTGGTGTGCCTTTATTTGTCATTTTGGTACAAAAGTTAGAATGACTGTTTTAATAATATTGAATCGTAATTTGCTGCGTAGGTATTGATGAGTTGTGACTTACCATCTTTACTAACCTTGGTCGTCAAAATTGTCGCGAATTTGTTGTGAAATTCGGTTATATTTATCGTAAAATATAAGTTTTTAGCGTCCCAAGTCTTGGAAAAGATGATGTAGTTAGATGTCTAACCTCCTCCAATTCTGTCTCCTCTAAGAAGTCAAGATGGCATAATAAGTATTATTTTTATAGCAAGTTTTTCACAACGCAGTTCTTCTGACACTTCTCCTTCATCTTTATACATGAGGACTAAGGATCCTTATCTAAAATCATAAGGGTTCTCTTAACAGTGTTTATGTGGGGATTCTTCAATCAATCAATTCAATTAATCAGTCAATTTATTAAAGTCATTGCGTGGGATTGAGGTTGCCCTCGGTATCCGAGCCAAGGGCTCATGTATAAAACGCAAGACTAAAATAAAAACTAAGAGATAAAATTAAATGAATAATAACAATCCCACGCAGATTTAATCTCTTGTGTAATAATGGTGGATTTTTTGTCTTTACCTTGCCTTGTAATGCTGTTTCGCAGTCATGAGACTTGATTGGCTCAGCACATACAGTTTACTACCTAATAAGGACAAAATCACCCTCCATAAAGTGTTAAATGTACCTTGTTCAAAAAAGGAGTAACAGAAATACACGGACCATTGCCATGATTATAACACAGGTCGATGCACGCGTTTATGGCATATGAAATGATCATAATCAAGGTGCTTGTGCTTGCCTCATATCCAGTGCGTGTTAATGGAATAATTGTTAATGGCCACCTTATTTTACAATAGCACTATCCCTCGCTTTTTTACGTGCAATATCCCACAATGCCGCGGCCAACTGCAATATTAATTTCCCCAGTGGAAAGCCGTCTTTTCGGTTGGGTCTTCAAGTTTAGTTTTTGCACTATTCAAGAGTATTTTGGTTATAGAGCGGTTTTCAATTGAGTGTCGAAAGTAATTCTGGTTTTACTTTGGTTTTGCATTGCTTCGCTCTGTGATAGGCCAAGAAAACTCACGCCACTTTCTCAACTAATGAGAAGCAAAACCAAAACCAATCGCAACTTGCACGCGCGTATTTTCCCGCCCTTTGCGCCGACTGCATGTAATTGCTTCGCATTCTGATTGGCTCATTGCGTTGTTTGCGATTGTTGTGATTGGTCAGAGTAATTGCTTTGGTTTTGGTTTTACGACACTCAATTGAAAACCGCTCTATGTGAGACATATGTCGTTTCTGTTTAGGAGAAGTCAACTAGTGGCAGAAGGGAATCTTTTGATTTGAAAAAATTTTCCACACGGACAGAATTTTGAAGTTTAGTTACATTGCACGTCGAGCGGTTTTATATGGTTCAGTTAATTGTACTCGTTTCCAAATCAAACGTTTTCTTTTTTGAACATACATGTACTTTCTCGGTTGAAATACGTCGCACGGTTAGAGAAAAAGATGCACATCATACGTAATAGTGTTATTTTTTAAATTTATCCATACTTAGATATATAGAATTGACAATATAATTAGTAAAACGAATATAATTAAATGAGTTCTAATTACAAATTGGTGCTCCTTCTGATGTGTTGCACTGTTTGTTTATGATATTTTTAGATGTGTACAATTATACGCAAAACAATGACCTTATTGGCAAGTTTTCTCCATTAGACAAGTTTTAAATCCTTGTCTGTACGACGAAGGTTGGCAAATTTTTCTTTGACATGACTGCCTCCCGGTTTCGTTCTGATAATGTAATGATTTACTCTTCCTTTGAACCCTAACAAAAATTAGCTGTCGAAGAACTTGTCAAAGAAACTTGCTTCTGTGCAACTAGCCTTTCTGTGATGTTTACCGCCGCCCGGGAAGCTTAGTTGGCAGAGCACCGGACTCGGAACTTATTTTCATATGAAAAGATGAGCACCGGGACTCGCTTTGAAAAAGAGGCCAAAGTTAATTCGGAAATGGCCTATTAATTTCAATGAGAATGGCTCTACTTTATCGTGCTCCACACCATCACTGCATTGACAAATGGTGGTGTTTGAAGCAACCTTGCTGCGTCACTGCGCACTTCTTCTGAGTGCACGTCCTTTGCTGACCTGTTATCGCCTTTGAGAGTAAACTGATTGTTATAACATTCTTCTATTTCCTTCTCGTCATTGGCTGTCAGCTCTGTTGTCTGCCTCCTTCTGCTGTAGTAGTAGTTCGCTTGTTCACTCTTTGCGGAGCAGTGGCTACCGTTGGTTTCTGTTACCATGGCTTTTTCTGGTGTTAGGTGAGTAGCCCGTCGCCCAACCTCCTGAGCCACGCCGCACCACCCGCAAGGAGCCCCACTAGCCACTCTTTACGAAGCAAGTATGAGTTTCTTACGTTCCCTTCGAATTTTTTGGTGTAGAAAGGCACAAGGCCAACATCTTATCGTC
>JAEMWC010001037.1:100000-110000 GCA_016490735.1 Pachyseris speciosa
GTTCCTGTACCATTTGTCAAACCATGCTTGTCCCGGTCCATTTTCGCTCGGTTTTCAATTGCTTTGACGGAAAAAGCCAGTACCATTGGGAGTGTTTCATTCCGACCAGTGGTAAGGCCTCTTGGATAAGCCAAACCGCTTTGAAAGCAAAAGCCAGTACCATAGAGAGCGTTCAATTCCGACCAGATTTTTCGTGCAAATGGTAAACGCTCTGTATTTTGTTCATTTTGTTATCATTCCGTTCGTTCTCAGAAGAACACGAACTACACCGTCTGTTCGGGTATTCCTCTTTCGAAACCAAAAGAACTGGCGACCTAAGATTTAGCTTTCAGCATTTATCTGTGCTTTGTTGTAACGCTAACATTTTCAGCTGGATACCTCATGCTTTTATTTTATTTCTGTTATCAAATTTAGGAATTTACTGTTGAAGATCAAATAAATCGGCCAATTGCGTACGGCTTAAATTACTGAGACTTCGACTCAAACGTTTTCGGTTAAATACTGATAAATATGATTGATGATTCGGATAAATAATTGCTAACTACCGAGGCTGGAGGCCTCATTTTAATTCCTAGTTAGGCCTTGTGGCCCTGAGTAAAACTTATAGAGCGTTTTTATTCACGTGACCACCTGCCATATTGGTTTACTGAAACAAAAGAAAGTATTTGCATAAAAATAGAATTCGATTCCCAGAGGTTTAGTTTGTGACACCAACATGGCCACCGTTTCTTTGTTTTGGGACACCAACATGGCCGCCGTGACGTGAAAACACTCTTTTGAAAACACTCTTTTGCGAGAAACAGACAGAGAAACGAAGCGTTAAGATGTGAAATCGTTACATTGTAAAAGTCCGGAATAGGTTATTGCAGTTCCTCGTTCCTCCATATATTTTGGTTCCTATCGACCATGCGATATGTCCGTTCTAGCCTCACATTATTACTATCATTACTATCATTACCATATTTATTGAGCTATTAACTGTGTTAAAATGGCCCGCTATATATATACCTAACGTCTTTTTAGGATCTTAATTATCTGCCGTCCACGTTCATCTTTGAACAACCTATCTCGGGCTCTGTTATAACATCCCCCAGTCTCCCGGAGTCTCGCGCGGCCACAATCAAGCTTTAGCCTCTCTTTGCAAGTTTCATTTCCTCTTCCGCTTGTTCAAAGAGGCGCTCAATTTCCTCCTTAAAAGCTTGCTGTAATACCGGTCGTTTGGCCTTGAGGGTCGGTGTGAGAAAGCCGTTCTCAATGCTAAACATCTCAGAATGAAGAAAGATCTTCTTAACCTGGAAAAAAGGATATCGGATTTTTTCGGAATTAATTCAACCTGGGCCAAATATTTTTTTTTCTCAGAACCACTGGTCGCTGCTCCTAAGTCAGCTATGTTCTGCTGACCAAGGAGCCCAAGGGGCTATAGTTATGAGATTGACAAGGGCTCTTGGTAGCCGGCTTTTGTCGACGTTAGGACTTGAGTTCAATTGCTGATCTGTCTTAAAACCTGTCAACAGTGAAGCTGAAAATTGTATTGCACAATACTCAAGAACGTCTTAAGTATTAGAGCAGCTATGGTCCAAAACTAATATGTTATTTTTGAAAAGGCTGGAGTCGAGAGTGCCGCGTGAGGGATTGTGGGATTTTTTGGAAGGACGCGATATTGTTTCTACGCGAACCCCACCCAATCAATCCCACAATGGAGTGCGCGTTTACTCAGTCCAAGTATTTTCCAATGGTTCAGTTATGGTTCAGCTATGGTTCACTACAAATAAGCGTCTTTGACTGCAGATAGTCAAATCGTTTCATGATCACATCAAGTCAAGACGGAAATGGATGGCAACTTGGGCAAGCTTTGGCCAATTTCTCAAGTTCTTCTCCTGTGTTGTGGAAAAATCACCAAAAACCTACAGCAAATTATATCAAAGACTGGGAACGAGTGGTCGCGCAAGCGATTGTGGGATTGTTTGGAGGGCGCGTATTGTAAAGAAACGGTTGCGTCATCCCCCAAACAATCCCACAACCACTATCGCGCATCGCGGCAATCTCGATCCCAGTTTCGGTGTTGTTTTGCTCCCAGTAGACAAAACAACTAGATATTGATAGTTTTGATAGCGTTTTGACCCCAAAGCGAGCAAATCACCATAACATACCCCCTTAAGGCCAGGAACCTTGATACTCGATTTTTAAGAGTGAATCTAACCTGTTCGAGTGAGCCGAGCCCTTCTTCTTTCCCCTTGGCCAACATGTCTTGAAATATGGTTTGGTACACCGTCTATAAGAAACGTGCAAGGTATTTTTAAGTATATAGTGCACATTTCTCGCCATATTCTATTATCTAATCTTTGTGGATTTTTCTTCACTTTTTTTTTACCTCATTTTGGCAAAGTTGTTTCATGTCTCCACTGATTCCATTACTTCTGGCCCAGGCCTCTAGTACTTCAGAGTCCGGGACGACTATCGCCACAGTAAAGGACTGCAACGAGAATTCATCTTCTTAATTAGCTTATACTGATTAACGTACAGCTAAAACCAAAACATGTTCATCCACCATTCTTAGAAAATACAATGAGAAAGCCCAGGCGCAATCTCGTTTCCAGAGCCCACTTTCCCCTTATCCAGCGGAACGGAGAACGAGCTCGAGAGTTTTTCTTGTTCTTCGTTCCGCTGGATAAGGGGAACGCGGACTCTGGGAACGAGATTGGCCAAGCCGAAAGATTCCAGCTAGCTAATATTTAGGTCACAATAAAAGCGAAAGAAAAACTAATCTTTCGTAGATGTTACACCAAGACCTAACTAAGCGACTTTGTATGAAAACATGAGAGACTATCTCATTTATCTACGCAAAAACAATAAGGACGTCCGCACCAAACTCTTCCCACACTCAGGTGTAGATAAACACTGTAGATAACCACAGCGGTCATACCGGCTATGGTGACTGGTGTAACAATGGGTTAGCCAGCTTCACTTTGGCCAGGAATCTGTGTTGGCCTTACTCAAACAGGTTTATTTTTGTAAAGGTTTGTCATTCGGTCAGGTTGAATTATAAGAGCCTTATATTCTTACCTTAAAACTGTTTCCACAGATAAATACCTGCGCAACAAACGGACTGCGCAGATACACGTTCTGAATTTTTTCTGGAGCAATGTACTCTCCCTGTTAATTAAAGAAAAGTTTGGTTTTGTCATCGACACTAAGAACTGTTCGATTGTTCGAACGCTATAGCTCTCTCTGGAAAGACTAGGACCAAGTGGCCGCTCTAGCGATTGTGGGTTTCTTTGGTGGGGACGCGTGTTGCGAAGAAACAAACGCGTCCCCTGAAACAATCCCACAATCCCTCACGCGGCACTTTCTCCTTTTAAAGTGAACTATTATGAAAAGGCAAACGGCTGAAATTACAGAAAGTTAAGGTATTTTAGCCTACTAAAACCGTCGCTAATTCTGCTAGAGTTTGCCCTCGATGTTATTTGTTAGAAGCATTCTGAAGTCGATCAAAGAAAGCGTCGTACATTTAAGAGCGATTTAGTCACCAACAGAACAGCTCCAGAAACAGGGAAGAGTCCTATTTTCTTGAAAAAGAGAACGAGTCAGCAAAGAAAACAAATAACCTTGGAAGAGACGAACCCCCTTCACTCGTCCCCTCACACCATCCCCTTGTCGTCACCTAAGGGGTTGGAAGAGGGGAGACTGAGGGGGTGGGGGTGGGGACAATTAACAGTAGAGACTCCACAAGAAAATGATGGATAAAGAACGTCTTGCCTGAGAAAGTTTGAATATGTTCTTCTTTCGATCAATTATCCTCAAAGTTCCATTCTGGAAAGAAACAGAAAAATATGAAGCTATGAGCCTAACAATAATTAAAGGAGTAAATACGTCAAAAAAAAATGCGAAAGGTCTAGAAGTCTAATTAACAAATCGAATGTGGTTTAGCAACGACATTCACCATCACAGTGGTCAAAATGTTGTGGAATCATGAGACGCAGCCGATCGAATCAGTCCGCTGGGATGACAATTGCTGTCTTTTGTACACATTAGCAGCCGTTTCTCAGTTAAGAATATAATCTGGAAACTACAGATTACCGGAAGCCATTCTCCAATATCTCCAGTGTGGAGCCAGCCATCTTCATCGATAACTTCAGCGGTCTTCTCTGGATCCTTCAAATATCCTTTGAAGACGTTAGGGCCCTTGACACAGATCTGAGGGGACAAAAGTGGGGACAAATGAATGAATGAATGAATGAAAAATGGTCTGTGCGCCTTTTCGCAATATTCTTAAGAGACAAACGGTGCATGAACTCTGGTGGACACCAAGTAGACGAGTCGTAGGACCCTCTTCTTTATGAGTAAAGGCCATTGGTCCTTGATGGCGCAATATTAAAATATTTAATTTGATTTAATTTAAAAACTTAAAAGGCGCAAGTATCTATATAAATATATTCAAATGCGCCATACTAATAATAATAATAATAATAATAATAATAATAATAATAATAATAATAATAATATTCTTCCCTTCCTTGTCTTGTCAACAAGACAACAACAAAAACGTATAAAAACGCCAGAGAATATTTGGGCCAGGATGAGATAATAAGATGAAACACTGGGTGCTTAAGGTCGAGTGCAGACAATACTGCTTGAAAAACACAATTTCTGTATGTGCTCTTGTTTTCAAAATATCAAAACTTATCAATGCTGCCCAATTTGATTTAGTAGATCGGCCGAGCCAGTGTAAAATAGCGATCATTAGCAATTGGTGAGAATTAAAGGCTAACGTAATCAGATATATATTTTGTCTGCTTTGTTCGTTTTGGAACAGTGTCAGCGAATCTTTAGCGCTAGTAAGGATTGCAGTGAATGATTACATGCATTTGAATTTGTAGCGGAATATATGACAAACATATCACCTCTCCTTGTCCATTTTTAGCGAAGTATTCCATTTCCTCCACGTCAACGAGTTTCACGACGTTGCAAGGAACTGGTGGGCCAACGTGACCAGCTGCATGAAGACCGGCAAAAGTAAGAATCGTTCAAGCTAGATCGACTGAGCTAGAACGTCGTCAATTGACAAAATCAAACTAAAGACATGGATTGACAAACGATAGCGGCAAAAAAAGCAACAAACAAATTATTCAATCAAACAACTAATAAACAAACATAGCTTTACGCATTATGCATGGTCCAAAAGACCTAAAGACTTCACATCTGACCTGCAATAATGTCGCTGAATATTTGAAAGGTGACTGCACACGTTGCCTCAGTCTGTCCATAGCCTTCTGTAAGCTGAGGAAGATGATCACATATTGTTAAAGTATTTTGAGAGGTACATAGTCAAATATCACTTTAGTTACATGTAAACATTTTGTTGTTGGCACAGAGGCTCGTTTTCTAGTATCTAAAAATTGTCGTCGGTATTTTAGAATAAAGTGAAATGTTTTATTATAGACCCTTTTCATAATGGCGCCCGACAAATTATTCTTTTATTCTTATGATGATGAGCCCTACTAGCCTCGTCAGCATGTGCAAAATTCAATAGAATTTTTTCATTAAAGTGAGGTTAGTAGGGCTAATTAACACATATACAAAAGAATAATTAAAATCGTCCCCATTATGAAAAAGGTCTATACTGACTGGTGTTCAAGTTACAACACAGTTTGAGAACGTTGGTCTCAACAAAAGTGGCTTTTTAAAGGATAACGAAATCCAAATTAGCCGATATGAGAGGCAAGAAGCACCGAATAATTTTAACGACAAGCTGCTGCTAGATGCTGCCGCAGCTGAACCGTTGCATACTGTTACATTATCAACAGTTCGTTGATTTTACAATGTTGGCACCATTAAGATATTCGACCAATATTCGTTTTTTGGGGTAAAACTTATGTCATGGTCAATCAGTCAGTTTACCCGTGATATAAAAGCCAGCGATTCGGGAATGCTCAGCCAATGCCTAAGGCACGTGATACTCACATGACATCCCATGACACATCGAATGAATGACGTCACTTTAGCCGACAAGGGAGCAGAGCCACATGGGATATATCGCACGCGACCACCCAGAAGATTCTATCAAAAAGGAGACAACAAGCAAAATTTGATATTTTTTCCTGAAAGGAACACGGGGTGCTGATCATGAAAACCAAGTGACTGACTTAGCTATCCGTATTATAATCATTAATCTAGGAATCGAATAAGTAGCAATCCGAAAAATATCTTGCTATCCTGCTACTGAGTTAATTCAATAGGGAGTTTTAGCAACGAGGACGGCGACGTCAACGAAAACGTCATTTCAAAATACGACTTCTCGTTTTTTTTTTTTTTTAACAGTTTCGCGATTAAAAACGCTGGCGCTGAAGTAAAGAAAAAGAAAGAAACATTACCGTCGTGCGCTCACGTTCTCGAGAAAACCTAAGATATGTTTGTTATTTCTCCTTGTTGTTTTGCAGTAGGCTACAAGCAGTCCCTCTTTCGCCGCTGAGTTAGTCGAGCGTGAGGCTAAAATCAAATTCCTCGCGAGTAAAATGGCCGCACGAAATCTGGACGCTTCAACTCGCGTCCAGATTTCGCGCGGCCATTTGTTTTAGCCTCACGCTCGACTAACTCAGCGGCGAAAGAGGGACTGCTTGTAGTCTAGTTTTGTAGAGGACGGCGAAGAAATGTACCAAAAACGTAAAACGCACGTGCAGGGCCACTGTTCTCACTTATTTAATCTATTGTTTTGTGGCGTTCTTGTTGTCGCTGCCGTCCTTGTTACTAAAGCTCCCTTGGTTTGCGTGGACGCCTTGTGGGCGCGCTGGCAGGATACCCACACTAGAATTGGAGGTTAACGGTATTGGACGGTAAAAATAATGATACCTGTATTTTACGAAGAACCAAACGATCCCATATTGTGTTCTTGCCAATGATTCCCCTGAAAAACGGTAGAACACAAGCTTAGTTCCTCAAAACGTGCAACAGTAATACTAACATAATCATAACAGTAATACTAAGATAATCGATGTAAAATAAATTTCTTCTCCTGGTGCTGAAAGGGGAATTTCGGTAATCTTTTAGGACATGGAAAGCTTTTTAGAAGTGAAATAGGGAAATAAAAATATATGAACACCGTGACACCACTCAACAGCGGCCACTTCCACGAAAAACCAATTTGGTTGGAAAGTGGGCTGGTTTGATTTCCATACAATTATTGTTAACTCAAAGAGGCGGTATTATGGAAATTACACACTGTATTCCAAATTTTGGATTAACAATCAATTTTCAGTGCCTTTTTGATTCATGAATTGCTTGTGGATCACCAGCGAGTTGAAATCAAGTAAATTGTAAAAGTAAATCGTGGTCACTTTAACGTATTACTTTATCTAAGACAAAAGGGAAGAACTTGAAAACGTCAGCCAGAATTTTTCAAGTTGACGTCCGTTTTCATCTTCAGTTGGCTACGTGTAACCAAAAAACATTTAAGAATAGTTTCCATGCGCTAAAGTAGCCGTTTTGAAGAAAATAAGGCCATTGTTAAGTTGCTGTTTTTCTGTCGACAAATAGGACGCCTTTGATTTCTAAAGTTATACTAACAATCCAAGACACTGCCCCTGTAGGGCTTCATTATGTTTAAAACAAAACTTCAGCAAAATTTATTTAAAAAGGAACAATAACAGAACTGTAACGGTAACAAATATACGGTGAAAGTTCAGTTAACATGAGGGAATTTTAATCTATTTCTACGCCGATAGCTTTGGCAATGTATGTCCCTGCATCCTTCATGGCCAGAACGACCACCCGAGCAATAGCCACAAAATTCGAAGAAGAGATCATTCACTTGAAGGAATTATGCACTCATATGGACATAATAGTTGAGAAACTCAGACGAATACGACTGTTTTTTTTTATGTAGCATTACCGTACGTTTGTGAGCAATTAAAGGAAGATGAACCTCCGTTGTTACGTATCCGCTCTGTAATATTATAATATAAGAATAGGGGCGCTTATTGGAACAATTAACAAAAACACATTTGAAGGGAGGCGCTTATTCGAAAGGGAGTGCTTATTGGAAGGAGGGCGCTAAATCGAATCATTACGGTATCACGAATGCCGTTCTCTGGTTGGCTAAGCTACTCGCTATCTATTCTGTGAGTAAGATAGTGAATAGCGGTTGTCAAGAAAATAGCGACCGCTTCTTCGCGTTTTTGAAGTGTCTGGTAGGAGGATTTAGATAATTTACTTGTTTAGTTTTGAGCGACACTAAAACGATTAGATTATTCGCTCGAGATTTCTATGTGTGATAGTTTATCATCAGCTATCACGCGATAGAAATCTCGAGCCCATAATCAAATTGTTAAATAGAACAAAGGCTGTGGTCATGAAAGTAAACTGATTTCGATCTTGATGACGTCATACCCCTCGAGGATTGGGTTGAAGTTGAAGGGCAGTTAAAATCGAAAAGGTTGGATGTGATAAATGAAATCATTGCATTGATAACCTGTTTACCTTTTCAGGTTGTTTTCCTTTGCCTCGAGTGCCTTCTGAAACAACCAAGATTTCAGCTTACTTCCCGATACTCCAGACGTAACCTTTTTAGAAAAATAGAAGAGGAACAAGTAGATACTCGCAAATCCCCTCAGCTTGCAATTCGGGCTACTGACTCATAACTTCACCATCTACAGGTGGTGTGGAACACTTTACAAGTATTACCTATTATTATTCAACTTATTTGTGACAATGTCCAGATATGGTCATCCTAAAGTGTGACGTCACAAATATTTCAATTTTTGAAATTATGGCATTTGCTCAGATTTTCAGAAAAAGCAAGATGAAAAATGTTAACGTGCCAAAAATCAGCATGTAAAGGCAAATTAGCTCTGAGATATCAGCACCATTATGCTCTGCTGACTCCATACAAATCCTTCTAAATTTTACTTGGTTCCTGACGTTAGGAACCAAGTAAAATTTAGAAGGAGTTGTATGGAGTCAGCAGAGCACAACATTGCTGATATCTCGCTCTCAAACTGTAAGAAAATGCTGATTTTTGACAAGTGGCTCTTTTTTTGTCGTGTTCTTTCTAAATATCAGAACGAATCCCATAATTTCGCAAATTTAGTTTTTGTCACGTCATCACTTAACGACTCTTTTTATCGTCCTGCGTGCTCGACAGCAGATATCCTCCGATATACGTAATTTCGCGTGTCGCGGAGAAAAATGACGGTTATTCCAGTTTTTCTGTAATAAACTCAGCAAATTGTGTTTGGTTATCAATGTGTTGAATAAAGAAACAGTTATCCTGCTCAATCATGCGGAATATCAAGAGATGTAAGCCAACTTGGCAACTCGGCCTGCAGCCTCGTCGGTTGAGTATCAGGCGATATTCCGCGCGATTTCGCAGGATAATTGTTAAACATTCAGTTTTCATACCCGGTCGTAGATTCTGTTTAGCAAACGAGGAACCGCCGTGAAAATCGTGGGTCTGCAAGAAAAGAAATGTTTTTTTCCTCAAGATACACCACATAATTATAGGTGAAGGTCATTAGATGTGTAGTCATACAAGTGACTGATATTATCCTATTTACGGACTTGAAACATAAGTAATCACATACATCATCAGTCATATAAGCGTGCGCGCAGACGTCTCCTATTTCCTTTGTTGCACCCGGAAAAGGTCCCTTGATTGAGCAATCGATCATTGGTAAAATGTTGTTCGGGAGAACCGTTTATAAATTATCTTACAGGCGAGAATGATGATACAACTGTGGACAAATAATTCGTCCAATGAGGGGTGGCGTGCAGACGTTCGTATTGTTTAGGGCGGTGTATACTGTATGCACGTTGTATTAACATCTGTAACTCATATTGTAAAATTCATTAATAATTCATAAGACTAACGACCAATCTACGGGTAGTATTTGAGTCACATGTATACCTCTCTAAACCCCAATAAAAATTATTAACTTTCATAAAAGTGTCCTGCTCCGCTAATTAGTATGCATTAACTTTCATACAAATCTCTACTGATTAACATTAC
>JAEMWC010001037.1:115000-155000 GCA_016490735.1 Pachyseris speciosa
GTTACTCGAACTTCTGGTGGATTCCGTCTTAATTTAGTGAACACAGACCTAATGGTGAGAGAGAGCCTGTAGCTTTCCAGACGTGGTCTTTGATTGGAGAATGATACAACACAAACAATACCCCCAGCTCTGATAACAAGAGAAGCTACAGGTCACAGAGACTAACGAAAATAGAGGTCTGGAAGAGGCACAGGATTATTCAATGGTGTAAGCTAAGAGGTGCTTAGATCGGTGAACGTTAATTTATACCTGTAATACAATTTTTGGACCCAAAATCCCAGATGATAATAAATTTGATTTGTCGTACATACCTTTCTTTCCACAAAACCCTTCTTTCCAATATCCTGCGAATCGAGAAAATAAATTCAGTTTTTATGTACAAAGTTAGAAATGGCAAAGTACCAGGAACGTACTTTTTTTTTCTTTTCTCCTGGTGCAAACTTAAACAGTTTTTGTTGGGAAAAGACCAGCAACCAAACGTCCGACCGTCCAACTAAACCAACACACATACGAGTACGACATGAGTACACGAAGGAACTGATAATGATGATGATGATAATCACGGATCTCCTGTATATCGACGATCTAAAGATATACGCAGCTTCACAAAGCAAGCTTAAAGTAGTGATGAGTGATGCGAGAATGGCGATGAAAGATATCGGGCTAGCGTGGAACTAGCGAAAGTGCGCGACGGCTCACGTGAAGCGGGCCAAGCTTGAGACGTTGGACGAGTCGAGTATCAGGGAAGCAGATGTGATTGAAAGTCTGAAGGATGGATCGCAGGACAAATTCTTGGGAGTGTTGGAGAATGATACTCATGAAGACAACCTGGTTCTCCAGAATGCAGAGAATGTGTACTTGAAAAGACTATCAGTGATATGATCAAGTCCATTATCAGACTACAACAAAGTGTTGGCGACCAATCAGTTCGCACTTCCGGCATTAACATACTTCATGTGGACCCAGGTATGGTCTATTGCGGATTTGCAGAGGCTGGACAGAGAGACTCGTAAGGTCATGGTTGCTAATGGAGCTAAGCATCCTTTGGGCTCCACAGATCTACTGTACCTTTCTAGGAAGTTAGGAGGTCGGGGCCTTAGGTTCATCGGGAGAGAGTACAAGACCATCAAGATAAAGGCAGCTATGAACTTGTATTCCAACAATGATCCAACTATGTACCTGGTGAGGCAGTTCGAGGAGAAAGCGGTCCGTACAGGGCGCAGATCCTTGGTGAAGGATGCGGAGGGTTATGCACAACAGCTGGGACTACCGCTAGAGTTGCAGTACCCACAACCAGTTGGGGTTACGGAAACAGGGGATGTACTCGACAGAAAGAAGATCAGCGTGTGGATTAAGAAAGTCAATCAGAGCAGAGGCTGTGAAGAGATCGATACTAGCTACGTTTACACGCCCAGTATTTGTAAGTAGGACCTGGCATTCAGGAGTTTTAAACTGCCATAATAATAATAATAATCGTAATCGTAATCGTAATTGCATAATCGTAATATTATGATCATGATTAGTAATGGTAATAGGACTGAGTGGAGTACAATTCAGGGAGTAATCGGGCGAGTAATTTCAAATTGGCCGAGCGCGTAGCGCGAGGCTGATTTGAAATTACGAGCACGATTACCCCTGAATTGTACGACACGAAGTCCGATTACCAGTTATGTTAATAACAAAATGCGAGAAACTCTAGAGGTCAACTTTCTAAACTATAAAATTATTGTACAAAATAACCAACGGAAATTGTTGCTATTTTACAAAGCGCGAAGATTGACAACTGACACGACATGGCAGCTACTGCTCAACATACCCAAATAAGGTAACTGTCCGATTTGGCCTGTCCGATTACAGGTGTTTGTAATCGGACAGCTCAAATCGGACAGTTTGGACCTGAAGCAGCCAATTAAGACACAAATAAAGGCAGTTAAGAACCAGCCACATTCGAGCATTTTGTTATTGACACAATTATAATCATAATAGTCATATATGTTTAGGAACACTTACCGTTATATAAACCCATTGCAACAAGGTGATAGCTGATGCCCTGAATCGCCTTCGGTGCAGGTTGTGGCGACTTACAGGGTATAGTTGTGAGGACTAGACCATGCATTTCTTAGTTTAAATTCGCTAAATTTACATTTTATGCCAACCGAAAGCATTCATACATTGCTTCTAGGATGGTCGTCTATTTTAGCTAACGACAGTCGGACCAACAGATAAACTGATGAAAGCTGTAATCCATGGCACTTTGTCACCTTTAACTTTGTACTCATTGCCACTAAAATCATGAATAGTTTACATGCACAAAATTAACCGTCACTGAAATTTTTAAATGACACTAAAACTAATTTTAATTACCATACAACTCAACACCAGATTTTTATTTTCAAAGACGTCTCACCTCCAAATCGGCAAATGAAATGAGCCTGATTCCCAGTCCTTTGGCCGTTGTGCTCTCCTCCGGGGTGACCTGGGAACTAATCTTCACAAGGTTTTTCAGTCCCTGGCATGAGTGCGCATTTTCGAGAAGCAAGGAGATTTTGTCTTCGTTGCAGATAATGGTGGAGAGTTCGGCTGAAAGGTAGCAGAAGTTAAGGTCGACTGATATCTTTAAAAATGTTTCTGAGTGTGTTAACTGATAACCGAAGCCCCGATTCTAGATTAGTAACTGGTGGTTAGCTGGCATCATTGAATTCTGACCAGTGGAAAACTGAATAAAAACCGGCTGACAGGAGTGAGGGATCGTGAAATTATGGATTGAGAATCTTTAGAATTACATTCGCGAAATATGAATGATTAGTATACAGGAAACTATACTGACATTCGCGTTTTTCGCTCTATCTGTTCGGATACTCATACTCTGGTGTTTATTGCTTTCTTAGTGGCATCGTTCTAGAGTTTGCTTTCGAACTTAGTTTTTTGGCACATTTGGAGTTGGATAAGAATAACAGAGAAAGAAAGAAATGAACGCAAGTCCAACTAGGTAAACGTAAACCAGACTGATGGGAATCTTGCTTCCCCCCAATGCGATACATGGCACAACAACTGCACATTGAGGATGATGATGATTATGATGATGATGATGATGATGATGATGATGAAGCGCTTGTGGACTTTTGGAATAAGCACTATATAAATGTATTATTATTTATTTATATTTATGATGAAGATAATGATGGTGATGATGATGATGATGATGATGATGATGATGATGACGACGATGATGAAGATGGACGAGAAAGACAGAGAGGTTTGTATCAAAATAAGGTCCCCTCCAGCGTCGCTTCCATGCACTCAAACGCCAGGTCACTGAACACACAACTGTAAAATGGGCTGTTACTCTCCAGAAAAAAGGCAGCATTTATAATTTCCATTTCTTGTCTTTCTTACCGTGGTTGATGATATAAACGCACTCTTGAGCGCCGTGAGTATCATACAAAGGAACAGAGATCATGGAGAACATCTGGCAACCCAGGTCAGAAAGAGTCCACTGAAAAAAGAACAGTAAAATGCCTTCTCATATTGACTGTAGACGAGAAAAAACACTTAGGGCTGGGAAATCAATTGTGTGTGTCATATCTACTGGAAAATTTCAGCTAATGACTTTATGAGCGATTGATTGGGTGGAGCAATTAACTCTATCGAAACCTTGAAGTCATTTTACTTGTTGATGTGCACTAAGTTAAACATTAAGGGCTGCTTTTTAAAACAGTGTTTAACAAAACTATATTCTAAGTCAAATCTGTCTGGCCGAATGTCAAATCTAAAAGTTGATCACTGTAAATAACAACAAGAACGTGTATAACACAGACTTGAAAAACATTCAGTATCTACGTGAAATGACTCACTTAAAAGAAGATGTGAAGATATTTTAACAGCGTTAAGCCACGATTTCAGTTTGACTCTACTTAAATAACGAGCCCTAAACTTTTCTATCTCCATTTTTAGTTAAATTAACCTTCCACCTTAACAAATTGCTAGGGGAAAGGGACATATTCTATTGTACTTCATGTGAAACAATACCTGTGCTTTACCAAGCCGTTCAAGTCTGTTTTGGTCAACACATTACACGATAAAAAAAATTTGACCCATCAGTTTACCTCTGCACGGTTTGGTCCGTAAATACCAATGAAACTCTTTTGCGATGGCTCACAACCAAGGGCAACCAGGCCTGCGCCAACGAACGTCGCTCTCTCGTGGACCTGGGGACAGTCAAATTTGACATTTGCACAGGAGTGTTGAGGCTTTCAAGGATACGTAACCACCGCCCCCCCCCCCCCCCCCCCCCCTCCTCATTTGTCAGCTAGTTTATATTTGTTCGTTTTTTACTAAAATGTCTTAACGAGCACATCATGTTTCAGTGCAATGAGGGTTACTATAGAAATGTGTTGTAAATGCTTTGGTAAATAATTAAGTTCGACTGCGGCGGTACCAGGTGTTTCAGACGGCCTACTTGACCAACCAAATTCACCTTCTAATTCAAACATCTTTTCAATGTTTTTTTACCAAATTTCGCCGAACC
Source organism: Pachyseris speciosa (assembly GCA_016490735.1). NCBI lineage: Eukaryota > Metazoa > Cnidaria > Anthozoa > Scleractinia > Pachyseridae > Pachyseris > Pachyseris speciosa. The sequence goes on from JAEMWC010001037.1 coordinate 119,529, forward strand.
CTTATTACTCGCCCAAGTTTAATACTTGACTGGTTATATTGGTTAACAAAGATGTTGTTCCGTACCTGGTTATATGTAAGCCATGTGTATTTCTTGCTGATTTTGTCCCTTGTTCCCAGGGAAGGACTATCACCTTCAAGAAAAAGAACAAAACGAACAGTTAAAAATGGATAATTGCTTTTGATCAGCCATCACGTGTGAATCCGAAGATAGGCTATTTGCTTTAACTACTGATCGTGTTTAAATAAATATGGGTTATTGGCCAAGCGTGAGGTCAAGATGGCGGGATATTGGCCAAGTTCTTTTTATGCGTGTTTATGGACCGAGACGACGTCGAGGTCCATAAACACGCAAAAAAAGAACGAGACCAATATCCCGCCATCTTGACCGAACAAGCTTGGTCAATAAAGGATTTATTGTATGACTCAAAGGACGCTATCAAGAGACAGTAAAACGCGGGACGAACGGGCTATCCCGAGAGGTCAAGATGGCTCCATCTTGACCTCGCGGGTAGCCAATCACAGCAGGAGAATTGATTCATCTTGACCGCTGCAAGAGCCAGTCATATAATAAAGGATTTTACTTACTTAATCTCAACCTCGTTCCCAGCTTCTCTCCTCTTAATCTATCACTAGGAGTGACTTGATCTTTAGTTAGATGTACGTTTATTAGGTTCTCAGGGTAATTAATGGTCAAGCGAACAAATGGTCTTTGGCAGGAAACCCTTGTACAGTGGTGACAATTCAGAATAATGCCAGTTGGCAGAGGAATATATTAGGCAGATTCAGCAAAAACAACGTGATAACAGTGACAACGGCGCGCGCAGATCTAAACCCGACTAGTTGAGCAATGGCAGAACGACAATTTCTGCGCGCTTTCGCGTTCTCATTTGACGTTGCGTTGTCTTTGCTAAATCTTCCTATTAACAAATGCATTTCAATAATAATAATAATAACAATAGTTTATTAATCACAATTGCAGTTAAAAACTGAATTACAGGGATAAAACATAAGCTTCAAAAATTAACGCTGCTATAATAATACTTGATGAAAGGCAATTCATAAATGAGGCGGAACGCTTCGTGCGGCACATGTCCCTGCTATGCCTTGGTATTACTGATAGTATTCCTCCAAAGACATGTGCTAAGAACTGTTTGTATCCTCCACCTTAACACCGAAACTGAAAAGTAAAGAAACTCACCCGAGATGCTCACTCCTCGAAGGAAGGCCTCATACACTGTGGTAGCTTCAGGATATTGGCGGGTGATGATCTCAGATGTCAAAGCTGTTCTTCGGGCGCCACCAGTACCCTGAGAAAAAAAGAATGCGCTGTATGAATTGTTCGCGACACCTTAACGATCTTGGACGGACGACTTTGGACACTTAATCAGCTGGACCTTAATTCTACTCTTATGTCCAGGATTTAAAGCAACTGCAAGTTTTACGATTTTGGGATTTCTTGTTGCCCCTTCGCGAAATTTTGTAAGCCAGCAATTTTTCGTTATCGATTGCGAAATAGTCGAAAAATCGAAACCTGGGCGCAAGAAATTCGCAACCTGGACTATTTTTCGCTTTTTACTATTTTGTAGACTTGTTGTTCCCACTTACTCATACTTCTAACATAGCTATTTTGTAATTATTTTGTTTTTAATTTTCGCATTTGCGTTTAATCCCGCAGGACATACAATTATTGACAGTACTAAGTATAACATTTTTTATTTCTAAGCAAGGATCCTTTTTCAGAAAACACAACTGAATTTGAGTAAGACCTTTGCTTGGAAACGAACAGATATGTGATTAATTCACCAATTCACCAAGGACGCAGCATGAGGTGATAATATCTCACCATAGGACTGAAGAAGAAATTATTGCACTTGGTTATAAAGATCTACCGACTAGAAGAAGTCGGTATATCTCGACTAGAAGAATAAAATGAATAAAAATGTGTGTTTTATGACCCGAGGGTCCGACGCACCCGACGACGACCGAGGGTCCGAGACAGGCCAACAAGCCTCTCCTCTCTCTCAGTTAAGGGTGAGGTTTTCAAGTCGATAATTGCTCTCCTCAGCAAGAACAAGTAGTCATCCCGCATGGCCACAATGGAATTTACACAAGTTGAATCGGATGGTGAACATATTTACTGCTTGTTGGAAGTTGGTAAATTGTGCACCTCGCTTGGCAGTGAACGGAAAGGAAGGGAGAGGTCCCCGCCTTGCTGCGACGAATCAAAGAAATCAATGCAGCATTTCAACCCTCTTGTCGCCATCTGCCATCTGCCATCTAACTACTCACTTCACATCACTACTTCACCAAACATACAGGGTGAGATAGAGTAAAACAAATAATCACCAAAGATAAAAACAATCAAGGCTCGATGTTTCAACCAATTTGCCCAACTAGTATCATGAGAAATGTAGGGTACAGTAAGGAGAAAGCACATGCTGGTATCAGGTTCAAAAGCAAAGGGTTCATTACTAAGTTCTTCACATTTACACTAGTCTATTGAACGATGCTATCAAATCGCTGCAGTATTGTTCTTTAGAAGTGTTGGCCTCGGCCAGGTTTGTTCTGTGAAAACGTGAGTGGTAAAATCGGTTTATTCTGGTAAACTATATCTATTGAGGTAAATTAAAGTACCGCCTGTATCTTTAGTTAAAAATCATTACAAATCGTTCATTTAGTGATGTGGAAATTTGGTAGTTTTCAGCTGCGTTACCTGTCGATATATATCAGTGTATAGTCTGCGATTGTTATCCTTCTCTTGTGATCTAAAGTACTTCAAGGTTTTCATCAGCCTAGTCCCTAGGCATTCCCTCTTTCCACCCTTGATCGCGCGAAGTCTGGGAAGGAGTGGGCGAATCTCTCTCGGTGACGTCACCGCTGACAGTTGGGTTTGACCGAGCCGAGAACGCCCTAGCCTCCTTCGCAGACGTGGTTGGGCTCGTCACGCGTTCCTTGCCCACGAACGTCTGCTGAACTGAACTACCACTTCCTTCCGCGGCGGTTAGCCAATCGTAGTTCGTTTTCCAATTTATGGAAAGTAGGACTTCGACCCCTGGATTATCACAGACGATGCACGTGAATCGGGTGTCGATTTCCATTCTTACGCAGCTTGTTATTGGTTTCTTCAAAACAAAGGCTAACCGCCGACGAACGGAAGTGGCAGTTCGTGGGCAAGGAACGCGTGACGAGCCCAAAGACGTCTGCGAAGGAGGCTAAGAACGCCCAGGGACTAGGCTGGGTTTTCATTTGTTATTCATGTGGTACCGCAGTTGTCTAGTCAAGTGCTGTACGTTTAATTTTTTGGCAACTGACCATTATAGTAGAAACCTCCGAAACATGCTTTTCTTAAAACTTAAAGGTTTTTTCCGCTTTTTTTGAGATTTTTAATTGTCTCCTGCGTAGTTGCGTTCACTGTTTTTCCTAACTGAGCAATGTTTAGAATTATTCAAGTTCCCATGGACCGTAAACTCACTGAGCATGTCTACAAACTGAATATTTAGCCGTGGAGTTTTAAGCTTGTATATATGTAGTCTTTTTTTTTTTTTTGTAAATTCCTTTATTACAAAGAAACAAACACACACAAAAAAACAGAGTTTCACAAGACTAACATAGTTCTAGATAACGCTACTTACATTGCTAAAATGAGAAAACAAAACAAAAAAGAGAATAAAAGACACCAACTTACATGCAGTACTGAATAAAAATACATACTCTACACTAAGTTACATGAATCATTACACTAACTACAAGAGTTCGGGAGACGTTAAAATTGTTTCGATACCAGCTACTGCTCTATCATTGGAAGCAGTGGATTCCATTTTTTATAATGAAAGTTTAACTTATTATTTTTTCTCGCAATGAAGCGTTCGGATTCGAAAGTTCTTTTAAACTTAGCAACTAGTGATGTTAAACATAATGCGGTCTTGGTTAGTTTACTACGATATATGAAATATTTACTTTCAAGGATAATATAGTTAAGTAGGACACCTCCGTGTAATGAGACTAAAATTCCGAATAAAATGTCTTTAATTTCAAAAGAATTAACAGATATTTTCATCGAGTTAAGCAATTCTTTCAATTCGCCCCAAAAGCAACGTACTTTAACACAATAGAAGAAGAGGTGTACTAAAGTCTCCATCTCATTTCCGCAAAAATCACACAGAGGAGATTCGAATTTTTTAAACTTAAACAACATGTCGTTTGTATACAATATTCTGTTTAATATTTTGTATTGGAATTCTATTAGCTTTGTGTCCAAGGTAGTTTCATAAGGCAGTAAATATATTTTTTCCCAATCTAACTGAAAGGTATTTGTGTTGAAAATTTCGTTGTATTTCTTTTGTGCTGTTGGCGTGTTGAATATTTTGGAAATAAAACTATCGTAGATTTCTTTTGAGTGGAGCTTCTCCAAGTTAATAATTTTTTCTTTAATACGCAAATAAAAGTCACCTGGAATTATATTTCTCGTATTTAAGGGGACAGAGAGTTTATTCGCTTTTAAAGTTTTCCGCCACTCTTGTGGAATTGCACTAAAAATACTAAAGAGTAAGAAATGTTGTATTGGCGAAAGTATTGAATGTAATGGCTCCTTGTTGGACTTTAATTCTCCTCTTGAGTCGCATAAGTCGCCAACTTTAACAATTCCGAAGTCAATCAGTCTTTGATTGTAAATTGATTTAGATTCAATACAAATAAAACGGTTATTCCAAATGACTTGGTTTGCTATTTCAGAGATTAAGAGAGGGGTATCCTGGCTGAGAGAGGTCCATGCCACTAAACACTCTTTGTAAAACTCTGGGAGTGCTATAGGAAGCCGTGGATAGCTGAAATTACAATAAAACAGGAATTTTCCCCCGACTTTTTTAAGGTAGAAATCTAAGAAGAAATTCCATGTAGCTGGCTCATGAGATAGGTACCTCTTGATGCAAATTATTCTTTGAGCCGAGATCATTGACTCAATATCGGGCATTTTTAAACCTCCTTTATCAATAGAGTTAATCAATGCTGTGCGCTTTATTTTGTCCTTTCCTTTCCATACGAAAGAATATAATAAGGTGTTAATTTTCTTTATGAACTCTTTATTTCTTGAGATAAGGGTAACTTTATATAAAATCTTGGGAATAGCAAACGATTTAGTGACTTGTATTTTCCCAAGTAATGTGAGTCCTCTCCAATCCTAGCAGTTTAACAATCCTTTCAAAGATTTCTCAATTGATTCGAAATTAAGCTTGTAGAAGAGCGAGTAGTTTTTTGTAAAATTGATCCCTAAAATTTTTATAACTTTGCTTATTTCATTCACGCCCAATTCTGAACTGCTGATGTTCATATTTCCGAGTAGGAGGATTTCTGTTTTGTCTTGGTTATCTTTAATCCGGAGTATGCACCGAACAACTCTAGGGTGTCAAAAAGCGCGCTATGGGATGATTTGTCACAGACAAAAGATGTCATGTCATCCGCAAAAGCAACTAATTTAATTTCATTCCCGTACACCATGATACCTTTAATTTGTCCATTGTTTCGTATAGATATCGCCAGTAATTCAAGTACTATGATGAAAAGTGAAGGAGATAGTGGATCGCCTTGTCGAACACCTCGTTTGAGTTTGAATGAAGGAGTGAAAAAGCCGTTATTAGCAACGCAGCTGGTTATGTTCTTATAAAATGTTCTAATCCATGCTAAGAATGATGCTCCGAAACCAAAGGATTCTAATGATCTTGAGACAAAGTTCCAATTTAGAGAATCAAAGGCCTTTTCAAAGTCTATAGCGGTCATTATGCCTGGATAGTCTCGCGCACTTGTGAATTCCATGATGTCGCTAATTGTTCTCACTGCATCGAAGATTGTCCTCCCTTTGACAAAGGCATTTTGATCATGGTGAATAATGTAAGGTAAAACCTTTTCTAACCTTTGAGCGATAGCTTTTGAGCCAATTTTGACATCCACATTAACTAGAGAGATTGGTCTCCAATTTTTCATCCATCTCCTATCTTTGTCTTTCTTCTCTATTAAGGTTATTACGGCTTGCTTTTGCGAATTTGATAGTTCACCATAAAAATAAGCATAATTAAGTGAATCCACTAATAGCGTCCCGAGTTCTGGCCAGAAAAATTTGTAAAATTCAATTGTAAGCCCATCATTTCCAGGCGTTTTATTGTTACTAAATGTGGACAAAACCTTAAAACATTCTGAGTATGTTAACTGACCTTCGCACAAATCGCGCATTGAATCAGATAACTTGGGAATTGACGAAGAGTTCTGAAGGAAGGGACAATTATATTTGTATAGTCAGTTCGTATTCCGGGCTTTTCATCATAAAGGTCTGAGTAGAAGTTGTATATTTCATTCATTATGGTTTTTGAATCAGTGGTCTCCTCATCGTTGTCCCGAACCAGCGTTCTTATGCAACTTTTCTTCTTATTTCTAGTTTCTAAATTCAAAAAGTATTTACTATTTTTTTCTCCTTGCTCAAGCCATGTCGCACGGGAACGAATCATTAATCCCCTCACAATATAATTGTACTCGTTTTCATATTCCACTTTAGCCGATTCAAGATTTGCTAAGTTTTCCTGCGTGGGCGTTTCCGCTATTTTCTCCTCACAAAACTTAAGTTTTCTTTCAATATCTTGCATTTTCTTTCTCCTTTCCTTAGCTTTTGATTTACTGTAAGATATACTTTCCTCACGAATTTTATATTTCATCCAATCCCATTTAACTCTCAAATCATCACAATAATTAATTTCGTCAAGCCACTTTGGGAAACCATCACGTAAGCACTGAGCGTACAGAGGGTCTTCTAATAGGCTGTTATTGAACTTCCAGAAAGAGGAACCACGCTGTTGATCTTTTAAGCTGTTAATTTCAAGGGTTATTGCGGAATGGTCCGTTTTGATTGCTGTCACAATGTCTACATTACCTACATCGTCCTGTAGCAAATCGCTTATTAGCCAGTAGTCTAATCGCCTTTGAATTATTGGGCTTTTTTGCCTCCAAGTAAACTTTTTGGTATCGGGATTACGGATTCTCCAAATGTCTACTAAATCATTATTTAGCAAAATGTCGTCTACAAACTTCACTGATCCTTTTAGCACTGGTTTTCCACCCGAACAGTCTAGATCAGGGTCGAAAGTGATATTCAAGTCCCCGCCTAATATAATTTTGTGATTAGTCCCTTGGTATTGCTCGTCACAAAGAAGTTCGGTCAATGATTGAAAGAACAAAGACTGGCTAGTGACACTATTGGGGGCGTATTTACCAAAAGGAAGGGCTCATCTTGAATTGTTGCTTCTATAAATAAAAATCTCCCCTCCTTATCGGCTTTAATTGATTGCAATTTAAAGTCAAAGGATTTGCGTATGAGGATAGCAACCCCACGACTAAGGGTAGAGCCATGAGCGAAATGTATGTCTCCAGGCCATTGTTTTTTCCATTGATTTTCAATATCCTCAGTGCTGTATGTTTCTTGCAAAAAAAAGATGTCGGAATTTTGCTTCATTAACCAATTGAAAATTGATTTCCGCTTTTCGAAATTTCGTATACCTCGAACGTTCAGCGAGATTATTTTAAACTTGTATATGTAGTCTTAGTAGCAGTAGAAACAGCTAGTATAGGACCTAATGCACATGTCATCGGCTTCCCCGTGGGGTCGACCCCCGGGCTAACCAGGGGGATTGTAAAATCAGTCTATCAAACTTGAGGAATTTCCCCTGGGGGTCTGGGAATCTCTCAAGACAAAGTCCCCTGGGTTAGGTGTCTCTCAGCTGAAAATTCCCGTGACATCCTTTACAAACTTGTGAATTCCCCCACCCCTAAATCTTTGATTGTAGAACAGTGTCAAGATTTTCCCCCTACCCTCGGGCAAAGAATCCCGTCCATCTCTTTGTATTCCCCCACATATCTCCCTGGTAGGCCCGGGGGTCGACCCCACGGGGACGCCGATGACATGTGCATAACTCACCCTTAGAAAGAACGTCCAGTTTGCGACTCCACCAGCTATTGACAAAATCTTTTATTGAACATAATTTCTTCCACTTTTGGCGAACCTCACAAGGACGCTCACTCTAGTACAACCACATTTCACAAACTTCTCAGTCCCCTTAAATCCAGCTGATAGTCATTTACCAAAGAACGATCTTCACGAGGTAACCATAACTTGAAAGCAACAGTTTAGGCAGACACACCGGAAACTTGGCCAACATGTGCTCTCATTAGCAAACCTCCATATAAAAATTTTACCAACTGCTCGCAAGGTATACATGAAAACCTCAAATTATTGCTTGAATGGATAATCACTATATGTCTTTCTTTCTGTTATTTAAATGCAACCACATGGTTTAAAATGCGTTAAATGGTGGCTTACCAACTTCAAAAAGTTGTTGAAAGAAAATACTGGTTTTAGAAACCATATCCGCTTGTTATCGACAGATTCACAACATGTTACCTTTGTCAAGAATTTGGTTAAAACGACTGACATAAACAACTTCTTTGTTGATTTCACACATCGGGACGATCAAATTAGACAGAATAGTGATTTTCAAGTCATGAATTCCCAATTTAATTATACTTCAAGTTACCTCGACTTCTACAGATTGTGGATCTGGAGGTGGGTCCATCTCTTTTCTTGAGCGACTTCTCCAAAAACGGACCAGCACAAGAATCGCAAAACCAGCTACAGCGGTAGAAATTGCTATCGCCCCTGGGAAGATTCCTGAAAGAAAAGTGGCACCGCATGTCAGGCATTGCTTCTTGTTGAGTCTGAAAAGATTTTCACCCTATTTTTGTCTGTGAGACAATAAGGCATCTCCTTACGATGTAAACTAGAATTGTAAGTAGCCAGTTAATAATGAAATATTGGAATGTTGCTGTGCAAAATAAATGTACTTCATTCTCGCTTGACAATTCAACGGGTTTGCGGTTAATAAAGCCCTCTTAGCTTTAAATGCCAAAACAAAAAAAAAGTGAAATCAATTAATAATTTCAGTGGCTTCTCAAGTTACGGCGTTGCTGAGAGAAAAGAGCTTTACCTTTGTCTGTTTGTAAGATCACACGAAAGGGAAAATAATCTAAATTTCATTTTTGCAAAATGGCAAAATAAAGTTACATACTAAAAATAAGAACAAAATAATACAATTGTTGAAGACAACACGTTAATCTAGTGCCGTCCACTGCCATGCCAGCACTATTAAACAAGCACCGTATCACACTAGTTAACACATGCTTTCACTGGCAAAACAAACATCGAGAAAAAAATCGTATTTGTACTTCAAATGGACGAGAGAAGCCTAGACCATTCACAAAATTATGATCGAAGAAGGAAATATTTAACTAAGGGGCATTCTACAAAGATACTTCCTGCTCAGTGACGCCTAGATCAAAATTAGGAAAACGTTTTCCCACTCCTAAAAACTTACCTTATAACTTCAACCGACAGAACTCTGCTTCACTCTCGCTCATCACGGAAAATAACAATGTTTGGACGTAAAGGAGACTAAGTAACATTACAATTAAGATAATTTGCTTAAGTGCTTTCTGTCTCGTATCATATATTACCAAGATTATTTCAGGTGAAAAGAAGCGTGTTTTCTGAAAACTTCGATTATGTCTTGTTAAAAAAAGGTAAATACGGAGTAAGTTACATTTCTCTGAACTCTGAAAAAGTTGATGCAATGTGTAGAAACTGTTGAGATCGATTAGCTGATTCTAACATATAACCGTCGCTTTAATAATGTAAATTTATTCTGGTTATATGTGTGCTTGTAAGAATAGAGAATCATTTATAATTCATAAGCTCCATGATTTTCTTAAGCCTTCTGACGACTATCCAGTATTTATTTCAGTTGCTTTCCTCTTGCATACAATTTACGAATATGCGAACGGAACTTTGAGCGAGATGCTCAACGAGTTTGCCAGATATCAGGAAGGTCTCCGAAGAGTCGCTTGGCAGCGACGAAACAACAGTTGTCAGACTAGCCATTATAACTTTCACAAGTTACTGAAGTTTTCACAAGTTATTCACAAGTTTTCACAATTATTACAATGCTCTCGTGAATATTTAGCGGTCGGGAATCCTTATGTGATATAAGGCGAGATTGCTTCTGCTGAACTGATTGCGAACGGGACTTTGAGCGAGATGCTCAACGAGTTTGCCAGATATCAGGAAGGTCTCCGATCGAAGAGTCGCTTGGCAGCGACGAAACAACAGTTGTCAGACTAGCCATTACAGCTTTCACAAGTTAAGTTTTCACAAATTTTAAATTAAGCCTCGATATAAAACACCAAACAATACACGGGGGTTAGATTCCTATTTAAAAAAAATGACTGAATACATGACCACTGTTATATTCGTGTTTGTGAATGAATAAGTAAAGTATATATCCATATAAATTAGAGCTGTTAAGCACTATTTCTTACGAAGTGCTGTTTATTTTTTCTATAGTTTTATACTGAGTGAGCTCGCTGATGAAATCCATTAATGTAATACCTTTCAACTGAAACTTCCGTGTGTTGTGGACTATTTATGATACCAACAACGTGGTTGTAACCTTTGAGTATTGGGATGAAATCCTTCATAGAAAATCACTGTATTTCTTTTTTTTTTTTTTTCTGTCATTTAATACAACCACCCACTTTAAAATGAGTTTTAAATGCTGGCTTACCAACTTGATAACGTTTTAAGGCGTACTTTGTCTTTCGTGTGGCCCTGTTTAATATATTTTACAAGATGGTTTAATTTCTCAGTGTGTGAGCTCAATTTCAAATCGTGGTCATTATTGAAGGCTACAAAACCTCTCTCTTGCTGTGATACAGTCTCTTTTTAATTGCGATGATTGACAGTTCTTAGTCAAAAGCCGGTAAGGTAAGAGGCTTACAGTAAGTGCAACTAATTATAAAGAAACTACTCAACATTGCGTTCCGATCATACTACATCTCTAGTATACTTTGAGTTCTGAGCTTAGAATCCAGCACAACGCAAATCAGTGGGGAGTGGTTCCCAAATTATTGTTTAAATGGGTTTATGTTATGCGGTTTTAAACGTTGTTAGAGGCAAATGAGCAGTCCTCCCTGGTTACCGCTTCTTATAAATAATTCTCGAACAAAAATGTTGAACTCTTAAGATGCTGTGGCACATGGATGTGTTAAGTGACACGTTTTGATTTTACGTTTTCACGTTATGATACGTAACGTGACAACAAACACACCCCACGTACGAAACTTGGCTCGAAAATGTATGTTTCCCGCGCTTATCAATTATCATATCAAAGACTAGCACATGGAAGACATCTGCTTTCGTGGGCAACCAATAACACTATTTGAGCCAAAATGCTTGTAAAGCTTAGAGTGCTTGCTTTGTTTAACAATTTTTTCTGGCTTACTCTGATTTTAGCGTTTAATATTGTCTGGTTTAACCGATAACTGCTTGCCCACAGAGATCTGAAAAGTTTTCAGACACATCTTAAAAAGGAAATTCTCCCATTTAAAAGGGCCCGTGAAACAAGTTTGCAAAAGTCCTCGGTTGGAAATGCATTTAAAACTAATATGGTGTGGTGAAACTTACATACTTTCAGCAACAACAAAGCGTTGTTTTAAAACAAGAATAATCAGTTTTCGGTAAAACGTTCAATAGAGAAGTAACTTCTACTTTTTTACAATTACTTGCTTTTTACTGTTGGAGGGGGGGGGGGGGGGGACTAAAGACCTCCAGCCCCTTCCCCTGCGCAGTCCCTGTTTAAAACCTGTGCAAAAAGATACATGTATTTCGAAACAGCTCCGATTTAAAAGAGTTTGGTGATGATTATGTTTCGGAAAGACGAGGTTTGTGATTTTCAGTTTTGGAAGTTTTAAGCCTCTATTAAGCCCCCCCCGTCTCTATTACTCCCCTCTCTAATAAGCCCCCCGTGTGGTAGTCGGTTTTTGTAATTATTCCCTTCAATTCACTCTTACGAAATCCACTTCTTGTGGCCCAGTGGGTTTGTTTTTAAACAAATATACACTCAAACACATAATACTGCAGTTGTTTGAGTTTTGTACTAGAACTATATATAAGAAGACGAACATGGCCTGTTTAAGATTTGAAATAAGCGCCCCCCCCTTCTCTATTAAGGCCCCCTCTCTAATAAGGCTCCCGGAGGAGCCCATCACGTCAATGAGGCCTGAAATTAAACAAGCCCCCCGTGGGCTTAATCGAGCTTTTACGGTAAGAGCCTCACGAGACGTTTCTGACTTCTGCTTTGGGGGTGAAATCCCGCCCCTAAATATCACATTCAAATGGAAGCCAAAGAAGCAGAACTTTGCTGGTGATAACTGATGAGGTCCAAAGACAATTGTACAACGAATGCTCTTCCCTTTGTCCGAAACAAAATCGTAAGATATAAAGAATCCTTTTTTGCAAGGGCGAAAAGGTTAAGCTTGCATACCTGGGCATGATTGCGATATGCAAATGAGCCTCCAAATGGTAAACGATTACAGTCGAACCTGTCTTAAGCGGTCACCCTCGGGGTGTGGCTTAGGGACGGCTTAAAACCGGCTGACCTTTTTTTAACTTCAAAGGCCCTCAAAAAATCATTTACTCGGTTAACCCTTTCCCAGACGACGTTTTGTCGTTTATACAGTAATTAAGGGAAGCACTTATTGGGACTTTGACAACTGACTGCTTAATAGAGGATGCCGCTTAAAGACTGATTCGACCGTCCTATCCTAATGGCCTTAGTAACAGTATAGGAAATATAGATCTGCTGTTTATCTGCGGATCGTATGTAAAAACGCATAAAAGACTGTTTTCAAATGCTTTAAAGAATCTGAGGGCCTCCACAGACGAGTGAGCTAGACGTTTACTTGTCGACAACCTCTTGGTATTGGCAACTAAATGTTATAGACAACGTACTAATGAAGCATTCCAGAAGAGGTGTTGTCCTGTTGTCGCTTTCTCGCTCGTTTACGACTCTGCATGTCTGTCGCTTGTTTCGTTAGCGACAAATGTCGCTGTCGCAAAGAAAACAAAGAGGAATGGAAAGTGAATTGTCGCTGTCGCAAAATGTCGCGCGTTTTCTCCCAATTTCTGCATGTCGGTTTCGGTGTTTTGGGAGAAGATTTGTCGCTTGTTTTCGGAGCCATACCGCTTATCGTTTCTACCCCTTGGAAGGCCTCACTAATTCTGTCCGATGCGAGCATTCCACACATTGGAGTGTCAGTTGTCGATAACTAACCGAGGCCAGCAAGAGCTTGGGAAATAACGTTCACTACGCATGCTCAGAATTCGGTACGTTTTCAAAATGGCGGGCTCTAGTGACGATAACAACGCAGTTACGATAATTGTCGACAACTAAACCAGTGATTCCCACGTGCACGAGAAATAAGGTAAAAAAAAAAAAAAGTAGTTCTCGTTAGTTGACGACAACTCGTCTCACATCTACATTGTTTCATTCTCGATAACATTCAGTTGTCGATAACCAATATCTAGTCTGCAGTGAGGTCCTTAGGCCTTCTACAGACGAGGCAAATTGTGAACGTGTTTTTAGCTGTCGTTAACAAAAAGTTATCGATGACAAAACATGTCGTGTGTGCACCAAGTTATCGGCAACAAATGGTGAAAAATAAAGTCGCCGACAACAAAGTAGTTTTCCTTTTCAAAAAAGAGAACCTACTTTAGTTGTCGACGACAACCGCCGTTTTGTTATGGAAAACTCACTTTCTTCCATCGGTGTACACGTCAACGATTACCTAAGTCTGTTCGCAGCGACGCAAGCAAGCAAGTATCCAGGCTCCCCCAAAACATACCGGTTAATCGACAACTAAACATTTCGTGTAAGGAAAAACGCACTAGTTTTCTAACACTAATAGTCGATTTAGTTAAGTTGTCGACTGAAAATAGTGATCGATAACGCTATGCCTCATCCGGATGTGGAGGCCCTTAGGCCAAGGAACGTGTTAATCTGTTGTCACTACGAGTTAACCAGTGGCCCAAATACCAGTTGTCAGTTTTTGAGCCTATCATATTTTCAGTTGTCAGTTAAAATTTTAAACCGTTGGTCAGTTGTCAGTAAAAACATTCAGACCCTCTTTGAAGGACTGAGGAAAGAAGTTTTCATAGCGGTTGATAATTATGTTACGACAACAAAATACCATTGGGGTGGTTTTTCACTTGTGTGTCAGCACGGATTTTGGTATCATAAACAGCGCAAAATGCTGCCTGTGTGGGCTATTTAAAGCATCACTACATACCTTGTTCTATGAATAGCTCTCACGGACGCACAACTAAACAGTGACAGCAATTGAAAATGAAATGCCCAAGAGCACTGTAAAATGCAATGACTGTACTTACTGTGAATCATCTAAAGTTGTTCGGTTTAGCTGCTCGTAATACAGTTGCTTGGTAAACAACTTGACAACCCTCGCACTTTGTTAAGGCGGCGGGAATGATTAAGATAATTTTCAAAAGAATTTGTGGCTTGTAAAAGCGGCATGTAGATAACAATTAATCTCTCGGCAGTTACTAGATTGTCTATGCCCTGAAGGTATCGGCCGAGAAGGGACAACTAATCATGAATGGTTGCGCAACACTCTAGTACTGACAGGTCTTTCTCTAGCCTACCAAACAGGTTCAATATTTCGTGAGTAGGCACGCAAATGCACCTAGACTCGCCACGATAAAGGAATTTCAACCCCGGTTTAAGGAGGTTTCTTTTTTATTCCGAAATGTCGAATTATTAGGCTCTAATGACTTTTTCGACCTCTGTTTAAGGTCGTGATCAGTTCTAAGTCAAGTCTCTTCCGGTACAGTGCCAGCATGAAATAGGGCGAAGAAACCACATGAGCGAATGGACCCCTTCACATATTGCATGGCCCAGGAGATATAGCGGTCGGAACGTGACGATCCATATGTATGTGTCGCAATCGTGAGACAAATGATCAACTCAGCTATCAAACACATGATCGTTGGTTTCCAAGTGCAATTGATAATTTTCCGGGGACAAGTGCTTGCCCATCCCCCACCTTCCACCAAGTATTCATCAATTAGAAATGCCTAAAATAGTTAACGGGATCCCGAGCATCAAGCATCAAGTTACTATTCATGATAGAACTAACGAACTCTAATGATGAGTTTATGAACACGCAGGACAACCGCAAGATGATTGCGAACCGCGTTCCCAACTCTTTGTTAAGAGTATAAGCTTTCATTTACGACCTCTTTAAGTTTTGGATGTTTAAGTAAAAGAGATAATAGCGACCTTCAGATCGGACTACGAGTACGAGATCGAGTACGAGTACGACTTTTCAGTTACTAGTCGCAAGCTTAGATTATCATGTATGACAACCAACTCTCGTTCCTAGAGCCTAATTCTATTCTGTTCAAAAGCACTAAGGAGCGAGGCCTCTAAGAACGCAACTGTTTTGAAATTTGAAAGTGGTACTGGTACTCAATCTCGTACTCGTAGTACACTAGTCTGATCTGAAGGTCGCGAATACCACCAGCAAAACGTCTCGCCCAATATCGCAATCACCTAAACTGATATAGATGTTGAGCAGACAGCCAGCGTTGTCTAACCAGTTATTTTAAGACCTGGATTGCGGTGCTGCCGGGTTTGAACCCTTGATCCACCTTTACCATCCCAGTCCGGAGCTCTTACCTACTGAACAAAGCGGGCGGCGGTTTGGCGTGTCAAGCGTTTAAGTGGTCATAAATTTGAGTCTCGACTCAGACCCTTTGGTTGTAACCGGTTTTATTACTATTTAATGGCCTTTTTTCTTAAGACAGAAGTACCGTTTCTTGAGATAGGCGCCAAATTAAAAAAAAGTGTCTTAAGAAATAATATTTACACTAAAGAGTTATCGGATTATAGAGAAGAATCCTATAACTTTACTTCTTCAGACGATTTATATATATGCCCAATGAATAACAAATTCGTAATAAAAACAGTTCTGGTCCCGGTTCCTGGAAAGCCGATTAGCGCTAACTAACGGACAAATCCCGCTAATCGAGGTATAAAATTTATCCTTAGGTTAGATTCTCTTCCACAGAGCAAGGATAAACTAACGGTTAAATTTAACACACATAGCGAGGTGGATTAATGTTTTCTAACTCGTTAACCGCGGACTAAAATTTTTCAAAACAAACAAATGGCGGAATAAACCGTTCGTGAATTTGGTGCAGGAAATAAGCAAGCAATTTATACCACAAATAATACGTCTTGGAGAGAGAACTTTCAGTCCATTCAAATTCAGGAGAATATAAATCGAATTTTCGGTAGAAAACAGTCTTCTACAGTGAACGATAGCGAACCCGGCGGGCAAAACACGCAAATCTTATTTTGTTTTCTTCCTTACTCAAACGTTATTCGTAAGCACGCAACGACTAAAATATTTTTTTATCCCTTGCGTCTGCGTATATGTTTTCGTTTACCCTTCGACGTTCCTCATACAGGCGAAATGTGTTCGAGGAATTCAAATTTTAAAATGCTTGCGACAAACTGCATTAGAAACTAAATGAAGGAGAGTAAAAGGGCAAATTTCTAAACTGAACATCACCTTTAATATCGATCTCAAAAAGAGAATTTTATTTTATCTCTGTACGCATTCAACCGATTTAACAACGCTCTTTCACACAGATTCAACCAATACTTTCACCTATCATGGCTAGAGCCGCGGTTTGACACTGAAGAAGAGCTTAACTCACCCATTCCAGCCTATTCCGGGCTTGCAAGTTAATTTCCCGAGCTTTTGCTTTATGAATTAAACTTGAGAGCTCTTACAGAGGTTTCCTTGATCGCCAACGCCGCCTTGCGCTGTTTCCTTTTAACAATATCGTAAGTTTTTTTTTCAAAAATGTACCTTTTTTTAACTATGACAAAAATAGGAAAGTTTCAGTTAAAAAATTTTATGTAATTTTTAATAAATGAGCAGGAGTGTTTTATCAAGTTTAAAACACTTGGCGCGGCCGAATGTTTTAGGACTTGATAAAAAGCGAATTTCGAATTTATAGAACGGCTTAAAAAAAACTTTACTTTACTGTCTATCCATTCTTAGTAAAATTTAGATTTTAGACTATTATGGCCTAGAAAATCGGATGTAAAATTTAGCCGTGTCTTTATCAGAGATTATCAGAGATAAAGACACTCATTAAAAATTCATTTCGTTTGTATTTAATGCAATTTTTAAGAAGCCGTTCAACTAAACGCTTCGAGTTCGTGCACATTTACGGCTCTTCGCTTCGCATTTTCCCGCGCATCGTCATTTACGCGCGCGTTTGCTTGTGGATAACCAGTCTGACTGGTTTATTCCAAGTTTAATCGAGGGATAGTTAATCGAAGGATA
Source organism: Pachyseris speciosa (assembly GCA_016490735.1). Lineage (NCBI taxonomy): Eukaryota > Metazoa > Cnidaria > Anthozoa > Scleractinia > Pachyseridae > Pachyseris > Pachyseris speciosa. The sequence continues at coordinate 136,835 of JAEMWC010001037.1, forward strand.
AATTTGTTTTGAGGAACGCCGTTTTATTCCCTGATTAGTTATCCCGGGATTAAGAAATTTAATCTTGAATTAACCCTTCGTCGGGGGATACTTTAATCGGCTTTCCCGGGAACCAGGGCCACCGGATTGCTTATCTTTGTGTAATATTATTAGAGTCTTAAAATCCGAAATTTAAGCTTTTATTGCATAGGGTTTCCCATAAACTCGGAAATTTCTACGGCCTTCGCGTTCAACGTATCGTGGTTTCGTTCTGGAGGAAAAAATGGCTGCTGAATTTGCACGAAAATGATTTTGAACATTGGCAGTTTGTTATTATTCAGGACACTCACGTAACCCTGTCCGTAAACAATCCTGAGCACCATTTTTCTCCCCGATACACGAAATATTTAATTTCTGATGGTTGAGTGACACAGAGCGAATTAGTCAGAAATTAATATTCTGGCGACACGATGTAGAGGGTCGCGTGTTCTCAAGGGATGCTTCGGGGCTATTTAGGAGTCTTGGCGGGAGATTCTTGTCATTCTCTGCCAGTCAGTCCTTTTATTTTAAAATTTTTGCTAATATAGCTAAGTTTGTTATATATCGCCGAAACAGGAAGACGACTAGGTTACCGATTCCGAGAACATCTTCGTGATGTTGAGAAAGATGACAAAGATGCATCCAAACCAGTCGCTCGGCATTTTAATCTCCCTAACCATTCCAAACAACACATGTCGATCTCCGGCCTTTCCCAACATCAAGTTACCACGGTAAGCCGTAAAAATCTCGAGCAAAATTTGATCTTTCAAATCGGCACTCTTAATCCCCACGGTATCAACGAGCGCTTTTCATTCAATTAATTTATTCCTGTTTTTCACGTTACCATGTTACCACCAATGGCGTAGCTCCATTTTCTGTATATAAACCATACACAACCCACAATTCCTCGATTCGCTCCGACGAAGGGTTAACGCTCGAAACGTCAGCTAATCGAATCCCTGTACGGTGGTCAATTTACATTATCAAATCCGTTGATAGACCAAATTTTCGTGTTTCACTCCCCCACCGACGCAGTACCACAGTTTCCTTAGAAACTAATACCCTTTATTCATTTGTTATAGACAGGTTTTCTAGTCTGTTTTGTCAGCATAGCTTTTTGTACCCTTTTCTCGGGGTCCAGTGCCACTGCATTGGTCAGTTGAGGAGTCCACTTTCACATATTTCTTGACCACTTCTAAAGGGTGGTTTTAGTGGCGTGGCACAGTTCCTAGCTTTTGAACCTATATATGTATATATCATTTTTTATGCGTAATTTGCAATATAATGATTCAGTTATAATTAATGCTGTCACATTAGGTCACATTCTTCAGATGGCTGACTGACCCATCTTAAATAAACTGTTCACTTTGAATGTCTTGTGTTAGTCAAGTCAGAAGGGCGACACCATGGCCATATATGGACATGCAATGTGTTGAATATCATAAAGGGCAGTTTTACAGGACGGCTGGATAATTGTTGCAGGAAAAATTGGGACGAGCGACAATTCAAAGGGGCCGGAATGTTGCTTTTCCCGAATTCACCCACTTAGTGTTCAACCCACCTAGACTAATATGAGTATCAGGCCATGACGCGTGATAGACTCGTCAGCTGTATGAGACGAGTCCAGTAGCTTCTAATTCAGCATTACTGTTGACTTACCGTAAAAGCTATATTAAGCCCCCTGGGGGCTTTTTTAATTTCAAGCCTCATTGACGAGGGGCTTATTAGAGATGGGGGCTTAATAGAGAGGAGGCCTATTTCAAATCTTAAACCTTTCGATTTCGTCTTTAAATAGTTTTTTGTACTAAACTCAAACAACTGCAGTGGAACTTTATTATTTGGTACAGAGCAGTAAACAGTATTATGTGTTTGAGTGTATATTTGTTTAAAAACAAACCAACTGGGCGTGATAAAGCGGATTTCGTAAGAGGGAATAGGAGGGACTAATTACAAAATCTCATGCCCCAAAGGGCGGGGGGCTTATTAGAGATAGGGGGCTTATTACAAAAACGGACTTACAAACAGGGGGCTTATTAGGGGGGGGGGGGGCTTAATAGAGCTTTTACGGTATCATACTTTAAGGATTCAAGGACCACTCCACAGAACCTCATTAGCCTCTTTTCTCTTTTTGTTTGGCAAAATCTACTCAGAGATACAGCTAAACCTTAGCTCTTTGGTAAAGGGTTTAGATGAGATTAACCGCCTGTCGTCAAACTATCCATAATTCTGCCGTTAAATCCAAGTCGTTTTTACCGTCAAAGAATTAAAGAAATATATATTTTTGTCAACAGATAGTCCTCTTGAAACAGAACTATCCAAGCCCAAGGCTAATACCTCAGCAGCTCTTTTCTAAAAGTAATTATTTTAGTTCACTTGCTATCAAAATCAGATGTCGCCTTTTCACTCACGAGTCGTATGTAACTGAAGAAAAAGATAATGAAGACACCGTAAAAGTGCATGAAAAATTTAAAAATCTGACTTAATAGAATAGTGACTCCTGAAAAACTTTTCAAGTCTTCAGAACAGTGTTTCAGTTAAGTTTTAAAATCACGTAGAACGTCTCTCGTCGTAGTAACTGTGCACCGTCGAACGGTCTAAAATTCTTCAGCCGTCAAAGAGCTAAATATTTTTACAGTCAAAATACTCAGCGCGTGCAGCCTATTATTTGAGAATAGTTTTGATTAACTGCGGACGGACTGCATTTTTCATTTCAAACTTTCAAATTTAATTTGAATATTGTAATCATTCAACCGTAGCCTGAGTGTAACCTCGTTTGAACTATAGATTGTTGATTGGTTTTGGTTGAAGACTACATGCAGTGTTCACGTGCTAAGCTTGGTACCATTTAGCGTCTTCTTCACTTGTTCGTCATTTTCTCAGTCGTTTCGTAGCTTCTTTTTTAATATAAATACAAGCCTAAGCTCTTGTTGAAATGAATTATGGCGAATTTTTGGAACGGTAGTATCCAGGTTTCCAAGGAAAATCATCCAAGAAACGTCTCCAGCGTAAATGGTCAAATGCATCCTCCGTTTCTTTTAGTCACGTGGTCGGAGAAACGGAGGGCTCTGGTAGCAGCAATTACCGGATGTCCGTAAATTACGGACATCCTGTAGCGCATGTCATATAGACAAGAATGCATTTGCTCATGCTCAGATATGTATCCTCAGGGAGGGAGTGACAGTCCAGCTTTGGCTTTTATGATGGCTGGCTTGAAAGCTGGTTCGGCGAAGCTTTGAAGCTTTGAGACTAATTGAAGCTTTGAGACTAATTTCATTGAAATTAGTGGCTGTACAGAAACGAGACTGGCTGTGTATTTTGCCCATGGGGTTTCGAAAATCGCTGATATTGTAGCTTCTCTCGTTCGTTGTGGACCATAGATCTTTATACGGTTGAAAGCAGTTGTGTTCTTATAGTTTCGCCACTAAATGTGCTTATTCCCGACCAAATTGAAAAGTTGAAGGCACTACGTGTTGGCTTACTGATCCCCTATAAAATTCACTGGAAAAAGTAACACAGCAAAAGAAAAAAATGTTTTGAGGCTGAATCAAGTTCACGGATAAATTCTGGCTTACCTCAGATTTAAAAGATGGCGGAAACGTGGTCCGAGGGAGGACCTACTTTCTGACTCGTTTCACAGTCATTACAAGTACTCCAGTTCTCTTCTACGATAAACGAGCGCAAAATCAATTGAAGCATCGTCAAGTATGTTATTCGTGCCTACGAAAAGCCGCGACAACGGCAATATCCACCACTAGCCACCTCTACTTTGATGAATAGTAGTTAACTGTTGTCGAATCGTCAGAGCAGAAGTCTACTCTCCAATTACGAACACCTAGCGACCCCTCTTTATATGTTTATGATTTAAGCAAATATTGGATGAAATAGGCAAGATTTTCTAATCTTCCAATGATCAAATGTATGAAAAGTTACATGTAACATACAGAGAAAGAGTGTAGCTCTTAAAGGGTGCTTTCGATTTGGAAATCTGGATTTAGATCTTAAAGTGCTACTACGATCAGAAAATCACTTGTCTTTTTTCTTCAAATTTCTAAAGTATGTTTGCTTAACACCCGACTCGCGAAACTTCAAGCTTTAATTTCAAGTAGAAGACTGTTTACTTTGAGCGCAACTTTTTAATTTAACGGTCCGCCATTACTAACTTCAAAATCTTAAGAGAACTGGATAGAGGACGAAATGACGTAAAAAGCTCACAAGAGTAAGAATGTAGTGTGTGTAAACCCGGCTGATTTAGTATGCAGCACAGGAATTTTGAGCTTTCAGACTCTCAAACTCGTGTTTTGCATACTTAATAACCTGCATTCACACACTGCAATTTTAAACCAGTGCGCATATGACGTCATTTTATTTTGGATCCAGCTCTCCGAGGCCTAATCGGTCAGTTACGAACGTGAGTAATGGCGGACCGTTAAATTAAAAAGTTGCTCTCAAAGTAAACAGTCTTCTGCTTGAAATTAAAGCTTGAAATTTCGCGAGTCGGGGATAAGCAAACACACTTTCGAAATTTGAAGAAAAAAGACAAGTGATTTTCTGATCGCAGTAGCACTTTAAATATATTAAATCCAGATCTTCGGATTTCCAGTTCAGTCTAATTCAATTCCAATTTCCAATTTCACAAACCTGAAAACGGTTTAGCCGCGGATTTTGTTTATTGAAACTGACTTCCCCGACATGGATTTCAAAAACCAAAGTCCTCGGCGAAATCCGTTTTCAGATCTTGTCCATTGTCAGTCGATTGGACATCCGAAGATCAGGATTTTAAGACAAAAATCTAGATTTCCTAATCAAAAGGACTCTTAAAGTACTGTACAGAAGGGAAGCAATCGCTGTTTACTGAGTTGAAGATATTTACTTGTTTAAACGTGCACAAACATTGCGAGCGAAGGTATTTTGTCTAGGCCCAGGAGTGACGTAACAGTTTTCAAAATGCAACCATATTTTACGCGTCGTAATTAACCAGCTCGAGTTGAAGGTTGAATTCATATATATGAAAAATTCGTATCGTAGTTTTTAACTTGTAATTTCCGTTTGTTAACCATTTACTGTGATGTAGATTTGAACAAGCCTTGGCTTAGAATTTGCTCCTTAGAAATTTGTCATCGTGGGCTTGTCGTCAGCTTCTAGCATAAACACAAAATTTTTGCGTACTCGACTTTGCTTTCTCGCGGGTTACTTTTTAAGTGAGCAATGGGTTTTCACTCCTTTTTTTGTCAAACTTGAGCAACAAAGCCACATAATATTGAAGTCTATTCTTAACCTCAGCGGTCTGGGCAACAGGATGGTCACAATAAGTTTTACATATGAAACGACGATTTTGAATTTTACAGGCATGTTTCGGCAGAAAAGTCTACCTTCTTCAGTGCAAGTGTAACGGGAGATGCAAAATCTGAATATAAATAACCAGTAAGTGCTAATGAGTTCTTTAATATATAGAAACAAATAATTATTTATAAAAAGTGCAGATTACAATAAAGAAAATCAACAACTTCAACGCGTTAATTTAAGTCCATCTTTGTAATTTACCGCCGACCGGTTTGCTCAGTGGTAGAGCACCAGACTACCGTGGGGAAGGTCGCGGGTTCAAACCCGGCCGGACCAATACTCAGGGTCTTTAAATAATTGAGGAGAAAGTGCTGCCTTTGTAATGACATCTACAAACGGTTAGACTTTCTAGTCTTCTCGGATAAGAACGATAAACCGTATAGGTCCCGTCTCACAATACTTTTACTTCAGACTCTGTGGGACGTAAAAGAACCACTCGGGACGGGACAATCTAATTTTCGCGGGTCGTGTGTCGCGTGTCGCGGGTAAATTGTCGCGGGTGAGAAACTAGTAATTAGAGTGCTCGTCTAATCTCTTGCTTGCTTGAACGTGCTCGTGGCATGTGGAAGTAAGGGAGATAGATACTAAACTTGAGCTTTATTTTTAAAACAACTTATCCCTGTCTCAAATAGTGTAACAAAGTACCTAAAATAATTGGTAAGTAAAACTTCAAAGACTAAAGTGCACTACAACAAAAGGTCACGTGTTAAGGTGGGGGTACACGTGAACTTTGAGTGAAAGTTTGAAGAAGGGATGGAAATGGGGTAAAAATGTTTTGAAACACCACAAGGCAGTTTACACCCCACAAGGGCACTGCAGGTTACTGGGGAAATGTTTGGTGACCGTCTACCTATTTCTCCTTCCTTAAACCTTCATTAAATCTTCGGCAATATTCCCTATTTCCCTAAATTTAACTAATCCTTTGAGAAAAATTATTTCTTCTTAAATATACCCAAAAATCACCAAACAATTCACAAAATATCCCACAACATAGCTTCGTGTAATGAGCATAGAGATTTTTGATTGCTTGAAACGCGAACGAGTTATTAACATTAAATCCATGTTAAGCGACCTAAAAACGGTGTTCAGGTGTAACTCGCCTTAATATCAGATTATACACCTGATACAGTGGAACAACGGTCACATCTTGACGTCGGCCTCTTTTTTCTCTCAGCGGATACACTCACTCACTCCCTAACACTCTCTACAACAACCACTTACCTGTGTTTTGAAAGGAAATAAACTGAACACGGACTTTCAAACTGCTCTGTCTTTGACTAAGTTCCAATAGCTTGTGGGACGGCTGTCATTAAAGGAATATACTATAGTGTCTCTCCTATTCATCTTAGTCATTCTCTGTTATTTATTCAATTCCATATCACTCTACCCCATGCTGCACAGTCAACTTCCAACCTAACCCCCACCCCCACACTATGTTCGTTCCATTTTGAGTAGCTCGCGTTTAAGACGTTGCAAGGCATTTAAAGAGCTCGCTTCTAAGCTTCCAAGCTCGCTGTTCAGCATTTCTTCTCTTTTTGTACCTGTCAGTCCTGAATTCAAAAAGTTTGCACTCTGTTTAGTTTCTTGAAGAACTATTTAATATTTCACGATTTTTCTTACCACAGAAGGTCACTTCTAAGCCCAGCGAATGATACTCGACTGAAAATAAGACTTTCATAAATTTACCTTCGAATTGTTACCGTTCAGTCTGTTGAAAAGGTTGCAAAGAAGCTTTGCCTACGTCGCCAAAGAATTGCAGGGGAGAATACAATATACATCAGCATTTAAATTAAAGTCATTAAAAGTTGTAAGTATGAGGTTACTGTAATCCTTCGTGGAAAAACTTTTCAAATTTTGAGTTTTGCGCTGTTTAGTAAGAAGAATAATTGATTAATGTTGCGATTGGCAAAAGAAAATTTACAAAATGGGTAAACGAAGGCGAGAAAAGCTAAAAAAATTGGCTTTTTGGAGCATTTAATAAATGGGAGAAACTTCACTCGGGATTTCGAATTACATATTTTGTTTCCATCAGCATTCGAACCGATTTCCAGACGTTAGTTCACCAAACGTATTATTTCCGATAATAACCAACCGAACACTCCGTCTGAACGTGGAATTAACTTTCCCGCGATTGAATGAGGCTAGTTTGTCACTTATCCTCTTCCGAGAGTTCCTCAAATGTGTTAAGAGATTCTTGTGGTCTTGTGTGTGGGGGACTTCTCCAGGAGGACCCACTCAAGCGGTAGGCACACTCGCCTAGCGAGCAGGCACCAATACTCTACGACAACGGCTTTAATCTTCGGCTGATAGCTTAACACATATTCTTCACATCTGATAAACTTCTAGCGATCAGCTGAACAACCAACTACAAACTGTCAACCATTCACCACCAGCTACCGACTACCGACTACTGACTACCGACTAACTCACAAGCCTAAATGTCCACAGTTAAATACTCTATCTGCAGACTTGTTTGGGTTCACAGACCATGGGGATATGAATTACTCTAGACGTTGCCCATACAGGAATACCCAAACATACCAACGCGAATACACAACGAATACTGAACTTCCAATCAAATCAAGGAGGTCCCAGCCAAGGTCAGCAGGAATTCCCAAACATGCCCACAGTGAGAAATCACTACAACAATTAAACTAGTAGACAAAATAATTTGGAACTCACACAATTCATGTGTGGGAGAACCTTGAACCTTAAACAACGGGAATAAGAATTATAAACATAAGCTTCATAACAATTGTCCTCTATTGGTCGGCGGTATTACCGCTTTGGCACCATGCACCTCCAATGAGTTGTGAAATCTGTGCAAATCTTTGGAGGCCAAAAATTCGGGATTTATTTTTGCGTGTATTTCCTCCAGTCAAACCAATTAATCTTAGGCTAGATTTATCAGATTTTAACAGAATTTAGCGAAAATGTTCCTCACACGTTGCTGCACCAAATTGTACGAGGCTTTTACAAATTCGAAATATTCTTCCCATGGCGTCCAAGCGCGTGAGACGCATAGAAAAAATTCTATTGGCCAACTTTACAATGGATTTTCTCAGGAACCAATCGGAATACCGTAAACGCCTCACACATTTTGTTAGCCTATTTTCTCCTGAGTGATATAGTTCAGTTTGTTTGGATGTCCGTAGTAACGCAAGGGCTATTAATTCGGTTGAGCAAACATTGTCAGTTTTTCGTTTGTACGGTTTCGCACAGTTGCGATTTTCCAAAGGCTTCCCTGAAGGTTTACAGTAAATTCAATGAGCTTGTCGTATTCTGCGAAACTATTTTATACCGGCTGATAACCTTTTGTTTATACAAAATCTACTGACGTCTAAGACTGATCCTGAACAAATTAGTCTTCTAAACACACAGACTTACCCGCGACCCATGACAATTTACCCGCGACCCGCGACAATTCAACCGCGACCCGCGACAATTTACCCGCGACCCGCGACCCGCGAAAGTTAGACACTCCCACTCGGGACGTAGCAAAACATTGGCTGTGATCACCCCTAGTGTCTGTCCAATTCCGTTGTTTCGTTCTCTCTGGCCACTGTAGGTCGACCTTTGTAAGGGACTTCGTGTCCTCTTGTTGTACCTCCATTGATGTATTTCCTAAATGCTTATAAATAGGGGAGCAGGGATGGCGCAGTGGTGAGAGCACTCGCCTTCCACCAATGTGGCCCGGGTTTGATTCCGGGACTCGACGTCATATGTGGATTGAGTTTGTTGTTGGTTCTCTTCTCTGCTCCGAGAGGTTTTTCTCCGGGTTCTCCGGTTTTCCCCTCTCCACAAAAACCAACATTTCCAAATTCCAATTTCGTCTGCTTGTAAAGCGCATTTGATCATATACACATGGAAAATGCGCTATATAAGTTCTAAATTATTATTATTATTATTATTATTATTATTATTATTATTATTATTATTATTATCATTATTATTATTATTATTATTATTATAAATAAATAAATAACTTTTCACGCTTTATATATTTTCTATTATTTGTATACCTACTCATGAGCACTTACTAGATATTTTTATTCAGGTTTGCATCTCCCGTAACACTTGCACTGAAGCAGGAAACGTTTCTCCTGAAACAGGAGCCCCTGCCAGGGTAAATTCCGACAAGCGACATGGCCCAAAACGTAGTGACAGCACAGAAAATGAAATCCCGACAGACGACATCATTCCTGGCAAAATTCCGACAGTGTCATCAAGGCCGAGAATTAGCGATTTAAACACCGACACAGGAGATTTTAAAATTCAGACAAGCGGCACGGAACCTTCCCCTGGCAGGGCCTCGAACATGTCTAAAATTCAAAATCGTCGTAAGCCAGCTCAATTAGCGGACGCGTACTACACCGACATACCTCTAGCATCGGCCACGTCTTGCAAAGTATCGTATACACCTTCGCGAAAATTGTCACAAAGTTTGGGAGGAGATATGAAGTAAGTAATGAAAAACAGGTTCAGTGTAAATGTGAAAGAAACAGGTGATCACGGGATATAACTCGTTGTTCTTTTTTTTCTTTTAAGGCCGAAAACTTCGTTCCTCCAGGCGGCTGCCCTCAATAAGAAAAACAATACAGTTAGCGCGCGAAAACAGGAAATCCATGCTGTTTTATTGGCATAGAATGATACTACAGTACTATGCTACTCTGGGTAAGAGTGTATTTGAATTGTACAGCTTTTCTAAGAAACATTTGAAACTTTAAACGCACTTTTCTTTCTTTTGCTATCAATTTCCTTTCCATACCCAACGGTCGTACGAGTTCAACCAGTTGAATCTTCACCGTGAAAAGTTTTCGGTAACTTGAACAACCGGTGTGTATCAGACTGAATTTAATAGGCTTCGAGCGATGACCATGGATTCTGTTGTTTGCAACGTTCACAGCCATTGCAACGTTTGCTATTCATGATGTAATAGAGTCTTCGTAATGTTTTATTCATCTGACTTTCTAATCAGTTGTAAACAAGAGGCTAACCGTTACCCTAAACTCGGGTCTGCAAAAATACCTTACCCCTAATTTATCGCTAAACAGAAGAAAAGAGAGAAGTCTGCCCTTTGTTCCTCGGAGTATTGTGCTTAGTTTGATTTTCGAGTCTGTCTTTGTTTGTAGTGAATATCCATAGGATCCCAATGAGCAACATCATGATCCTTGTAAACTGATTGCAAAATTTCTTTACAGCTCAAGCATCGATGATAACAATAATGCTTGTGAAAAAATAAATAGAAACAAACAAGGAAAGGGAATGGAGAAAAATTGAAAATTACGATGGTTACCCACCGGGGACTAGAACCCTCCCAAACGGCAGGAGGCCGCTACTGTCCACTAGACCAAACATGCACAGCGTAGTTAGTGATGTGAAAATAGTCTATTATTCGAAAAAACTAGACACAATGCAAGCGCCGATCGATGGATATTTCTGCTCATTGTTTGAGGAAGAAAACTTGCTTATTAGTTTGAAAATTGGGCTAATTTATCATCAATTGATCTAGGTTGCTTCTGTGATACCACGGGCAAAATATCGAGAAAGTCTGGTTAACGGATACGGCTTGCTTGCACAGTTTTCAAATACGAGTTGAACCAGCAAAGCGCCGATGTCTGACTCAAAACGGAAATTTCTAGTTTCTCGATATTGAGCATAGGAAGGCCCAGCATAAGTTAACTGTACCTAGTTGATCAGACACAAAATACCCCTAAAACAGCTAAATAAAGGAAGATATGAAGCGGATTTCACTGCGACAATGCACTTTACCCACGACATTTTACTGCACACGACACTGTCAACCGCGACAATCAGTTGAAAAGGGAGCTTAAAAAAAGGCCGGTACACGCGAAGGGTTTTGCTCCCGGAGCATGCTCAAGGGTCATTTTACACGAGGGAGCATTTTCAAGTTTGCTCAAGTTGCTCCCTGGTCTTGCTCCCAAATATTTAGCCAGTTTAAAGGATCAATTCATTATACCCATAAAATCATTGGTACACGCGAAGGGGCTTTGCTCCAGGAGCGTGCCCCTGGAGCATGCTCCGGGAGCAAAACCCTTCGTGTGTGCCGGCCTTAAACTATGACGACGGTGACGGCAACGAGAACGACAAAAAACAATAGGCTTGATGAGCAAAAACAATTGCTCTGCACGTACGTTTTACATTGTGGTACATTTCTTTGCCGTCCTCAGCAACAACAATGCGAAATGACCAATTTTTGGTTTTGTTTCTTCTTTTTCCCAAATTCAACGCCGTTTTTACTAATTTAGCTCCAGGACAGTTCGCCCACATTTTACAAGTTTTATTACACCCATTTTGAAATCACTGGTGATCCTTGCAATCTGATTGGCTCTCAACAGTACAATTTATTCCCAAATTGCATCATTTTTTACTCTAAATCGCATTCTTTCTGTACATCATCAAAATCAAAGTGAAATAATACTAACCTATCAAATTCCATGGATAAACAAATATTAATATTGAAAAAGAAACTGTGTTTCAAAATGGGTGTAATAAAGTGGTAATTGAACTTCGTGTCATGCAATTTTGGTCTGAAATTATACTTGTGATCTCAAATCAAACTCGCGCTACGCGCTCGTTCGATTTTGAAATCACGCGTATGATTTCAGACCAAATTTCACTCCACTCAGTTCAATTACCATTATAAACAAGTTGAAAAAATCGCGAAATAGTTGCAATAACGAGAAGTTACATTTTGAAATGACGTTTTCGTTGCCGTTGCCGTTGGCGTTGCTTAAGCTCCTTAATTTCTTCCATCGGCGACTATTTTCACCCGTGACCCACGATAATTTCCCCAAAACCCGCGATAATTTCCCCGCGACCCGCGAAGATTAGCTCTATGGAGTGATTAGCTAGTGTGAAATTAATTAAAGCCTTGAATAATCTCAAAGCATAATACTGAAGTGCTTTGTTTATGCACATCACCACGACCGAAAAGAAAAAAGTAAAATTACGTGAAGTAAGGAGAAACGAAGACACTGATGAGGTGCAATGCTCAACTGGTCAAAGCCATTTTCTTAATCATTTACTTAAAGTCACGCTCAAGACTTAGTATCTGAGCTACCGCGTACAGCATGTTTAACATATTGGAAGCGTGCCACTAGTATGTAATACATTTGGGCGAGTTACGATTTGGCTTGATGCTCTTGCAGTGAGGAAAGCCAAAGGCTCCTCTGGGGTCTACAAATACATTAATGTCTTGTAAGAAATGACGCAGTTCAAACACTTTGTTGGTCTTAGAGCAGGTAGTTTCTTTCGGAAGAGGATCAATAGGTTGCATTGTAGATGATTGACATAAATATGAGCTCACCTGTCACTGAATTGCTGTTCATAGTTTCGCGGTTTTAAACTCCACAGTCCCACTTGGCAACTATCTTCAAGGAACTTTAGAGACGCACCGTCCAAGCACAGATTAATCGAAGAGAAATTTGCTCATGTAAATGTGTGAAGACTGGGCCGGTTCCAATTGGAAACAGAAAACTAATTAAACCGCTATGAATATCGAACCATCGCTTGTGACGCCGTGTTAATAGCCTAACATGCAAATGACAAAAGACAATAAGACTCCAGTTTATAATGTTTTAAAATATTGTTCTGTTATGTTTATCTACGTAATGTTTGCGTACGTCGTCCGCTCGTGGATAGGCCGATTTGAGATCCTTCACATTTGTTTACATTGGAGTTAATTTGTAGGAAGAATCTACACGTAAACGCCATCCTATTTACAAGGCAGAATAAACTTGGTTTGCAACTTGCAAATGACATTCTTGTTTGCTTGATTAATTTTGAAACAAAAGATGTCGAACTGGTATGCAAATGACTTTAAATAATTCAATGAGCTTGGAACATTCAGGCGGAAAGGTGACTCACTTTACGTCAAAGGAAACTACGTGTCGACTGGTCATAACAAGCTTTCAACGGAACGGATTCTATTGTGACCCGCAAAAGATCAAACGAAATCTTCCCAATGTATTTCCGGAAATTACGCGAAAACGTGCTAAATACCCGCTAAAACCAATAAATTTTCAGGATGCTTGCCAAATACACATTGTAATCCTGTTACTTTTTTGACGAATACAGTGGAACCTCCCATTGCGATCACCTTCGTAAGCGACCACCTCACGTAAGGCCAGTATGCGACCACTTTTTCAGAATACCAATACTGTACTTGTCAAATCACTGTAATTGAAACCTCTTGCAGGCAACCACCTCTCCTCTCGTAAGCGACCGCGACCACTTTCAGGGCCAAAATTTTCTATTGTTTTTAATCTCCCGTAAGCAGCCACTTGTCGTATTTATAATCCTGTCACTCCAACGGTGCGAGTTTGTTAGCTGTCACATTTTTGCTCTCACGCAAACCTCACAAACCGATGTTTTTTTCCCGAAATAAACCAGAAACACTCACGTACGATGTACATCGGCATGATTAATTCAAATAGACTGATTGCTTTGATATAAGAAGAAATGCCTTTTTCTTGAAATTAAGTGCATCACTCTGTCGATGAAATTTACGGCGTTGAAAGAGATGACCTAAAATGCATTATAATCAATAGTTAGTTTATCTAGTCTGGACAGTAATGTGAATCGAAGCAAATTTTAAAAAATATGAATCGGTTGGGCACCCGGGATTGGACATGCAAGCTAACAATAGTTAAGGCTTTTGATCAATTGATTTCTTGCAGCAGAGTCATCCATGTCTTTTTGTCTCCATGGCCAGAATTCGGGACGCAGGGAAAACACCTCATGTTAACGCATGCTTATGGTCTGACTTCTCGTAAGCGATCTGCCACCTGTAACACACCACTAAGGCTTGTCACTTTGAGTGGTGGTTTAGCAGATTTAAGGAGGTTGGACTGCATGTTTGATAAATTTTACTCAAATGCTGAAGGAAGAGGCGTTTTAATTATTGTTGCTATTTTCGGCATAGCTCATTTTAAAAAGAGCCAGAGTGGATTATTTGCGGAGAAGGCGATCTCCCAGCGAAACTGCCGAAACAAGTGAGTTCTGTTGTGTGGCTTTGTGCACCAGCAGTTTCCGAGTCTCCTCGAGTCTGTCCAGAAAACCAAAAAATCAAAATCCTCTTTTTCAGGGGCACCCAACGACATCTTTCGGTAGATATCTGTTCGGTGGAGGTTAATTCGCCTTGGGCTTTCGGCGTCGAGTAAAGAGTGCACTCGGATTTTCGGAACTAAAATGTGGCCTAAAAGATTCGAAATTGGGAAATCATAGCCCCTGAGGTCTTCGGAAAGGTCACATTTGCTGTTTTTGGCAATCAAAAACGTCAGCTACCATTTTTGGAAAGAAAATAGTTCCCTAGAAAGCTCGCGGTAAGTTCATTTCAGCTTGCATTTTCTCAAAGGAAGATTTTGTTCCCTAACATTTTCGGGCAATTAAAATTTCAGCTAGGGAATCCGAACAGATGGGACTTATTTTAGCTTAAGAAAACATCACTTGAAACAGACTTCAAACACCACAAGGTACTTGAAAATGCCTTTCTACAGCTTTTGGTTTATTTGGCTCGTTGGGTGCCCCTGCCTTTTGTTTGTTTTGCCTGAAAGCATCGCTCGTGCGGTTTCTCTTGAACCGAGCAATGAATGATGTTTCACTCAGTAGAGCCAAGAGTTTACACAACCGATTTTGGAGCATGATTCGACAGTCCCAGTGATTCGACGATCATGATTTGACCGAGAGGTTACCAAGCAATAAACGAAGTGGTCTCAAGTCTTCTTGCCAAACCTCCATGTATATTCATCGACCGTTATTTACCCTTGGCAGTATTTATAGTATGCAAAGGCCAGTGGGGCCCAGCAAATACACGGAAAGAGGTTAAGAATCACCAATGACAGAAGGCTAACCAGTTTACAAGCGTGGCCGCGCTTTATGGCCCAGCCAGCCCAGGACTTGGACCCGGAGCCTCCGCACTGCAAGCGCAGCGCTCTAACCACTGGCCACCCTGCCTCCTTACCCGCCGAATCATGCCCCAATATCTGGGTCTATATTTAGCACTAAAATCGGCTGTAAGTTGAACCGCCACCCTCCTCGGCTTCATTTTTCCATTTTGTTCTGTACTTGCTACCATAATCCGCATGGGATACAATATTGATTTGGGAAACAGCTGACTCCACTTACTGTTGGCGCAATTTTAGCCTTATCATTCAGGAAAGATGCAGTTTCTCTAGCATCCCATTGATATGTAATGGTAATAGGACTGAGTGGAGTCCAATTCGGTCTGTAATCATACGAGTGATAACAAAATCGGACGACCGCGCAGCGGGAGTCCGATTTGTTTATCACGAGTATGATTACAGACCGAATTGGATGACACAAAGTCTTATTACCAATTAATCATAAAAATTACAATTTCCGAGAAAAGAAGAAGAGCCAAGTTATAAAAGGGAAGGAAATTTTGCATGCGAAGGGTTTCCCCTAAATATATGTTGGGACCACAAATTTCGCAGTAAATGGAATCTCATTAACGGCGAAAGGTTTCCTCTAAATATATTTTGGGACCACAAATTTCGCAGTAAATGGTTTCTCATTAACGGCGAAAGGTTTCCTCTAAATATATTTTGGACCACAAACTTCGCAGTTAATAGAATCTCATTAACGGCGAAAGGTTTCCTCTAAATATCTGTTGGGACCACAAATTTCGCAGTAAATAGAATCTCATTAACGGCGAAGGGTTTCCCCTAAATATATGTTGGGACCACAAATTTCGCAGTAAATGGAATCTCATTAACGGCGAAAGGTTTCCTCTAAATATATTTTGGGACCACAAATTTCGCAGTAAATGGTTTCTCATTAACGGCGAAAGGTTTCCTCTAAATATATGTTGGGACCACAACTTCGCAGTTAATGGAATCTCATTAACGGCGAAAGGTTTCCTCTAAATATCTGTTGGGACCACAAATTTCGCAGTAAATAGAATCTCATTAACGGCGAAGGGTTTCCCCTAAATATATGTTGGGAAAAAATCCCGAAAAAAAAATCCCGATAGCTAAGCCCAAAAATAACCTATCACGCAACGAGGTCAAAGCTCTAACGGAGTTGAAAAACAACCCCGCTTTAAACCTCAAAAAAGCCGACAAAGGAACTACAACAGTCATCATGAATAAAACAGAGAAAATCCATGAGGCTAAGGTGCAACTCGACAATAGAGAACACTATACGCCTCTAAAAACACCGATGGTGAAAAGCACACAGGAAAAGGTTAATGACCTCATTAACCGACTACATCAGGGCAAGCACATTGACGTCATCACTAAAAAATGGCTTTCACAAACTCCCGATCCGCCAAGAATACCCATATTCTATACACTTACTAAAATACACAAGCCTATACCGGTTGGAAGACCCATCATCTCGGGTTGTGACGGCCCCACCGAGCGAATATCCTCATTTGTGGATACACTGCTCCAGCCTATCGCACAAGAAGGAACGAACACAGTATGCAAGGCATACGAAAAAGTTCCATAACTACAACCCACCGATCCCAACACGCTTCCTTAGGGAAATGCTTGTTTTAATCTTGAAAGAAAACTCGTTCCAGTTCAATGGGAGAACTATCTCCAAACACATGGAACGGCCATGGGAACAAAAATGGCAGTATCATTTGCCAACATTTTCATGGCTGAAATTGAGATAAAGATAATACAACAAAGCGATACCAAGCCGAAAGTATGGAAAAGATATATCGATGATATCTTCTCCCTTTCGGACTGCGGCAAAACAAACGTGGATCATTTTATTGAACAAGCTAATAAATTCCACCCAACCATCAAATTCACGGCCGAAGTATCAGAGAACGAGATTACTTTCCTCGATACAGTGGTGTTTAAAGGGGAAAGATTCAAAAACGAATCCATCCTAGACATTAAAAGCCACCACAAGCCGACTGAAACCTTTCAATATACACACTTCAACTCATGCCACCCCCCAGGCGTGAAAAATGGTTTCATTAAAGGCGAAGCAATAAGACTGCTTAGAACTAACTCTTCGAAAACAAAATTTGAAGAGAGCCTTTTGAAATTCAAACAACGCCTGAGAGCGCGCGGCTATCCAAAACCAATAATAGAAAAGTGTCTGTCAGGGGTCAACTTTGCCTCTAGACCATCGGCTCTTAAACAAAAGAAAAAAGATCACGAGAGACTTTTGCCTTTTGTCACCACGTACCACCCAGGAGTTAGAAACCTTAAAGAGATACTGATGGAACACTGGAGTTTTATACAAAATCAGCCACTGCTGAGAACGATATATCCTAAAACTCCGATAATATCATACAAAAGAGGTAAATCTCTTAAAGATACACTCTTCAGAGCGAAAATTTAATATTTCTTTTAAGGCTCTTATGCGAGGCAACCGCAAAAACCACACTGAAGGAGTCCGTGCAGGCCTGTCATTCACTCTATTCTATTATTGAGATTGACAACTTCGCCGTTAATGAAATTCCACCAACTGCGAAATATACCCTCTATTCTATTATTGAAACTGACAACTTCGCCGTTAATGAAATTACACCAACTGCGAAATATTCCTTCTATTCTATTGTTGAGATCGACAACTTCGCCGTTAATGAAATTACGCTTACTGCGAAATATCGCTTCTATTCCATTATTGTGATCGACAACTTCGCCATTAATGAAATTATACTAACTGCGAAATATCCCTTCTATTCTTTAATTGTGATCGACTGCTTCGCAGTTAATGAAATTACACTAACTGCGAAATATCCCTTCCATTCTTTAATTGTGGTCGACTGCTTCGCAGTTAATGAAATTACACTAACTGC